>JADDOH010003994.1:0-283999 GCA_016648135.1 Agrypnia vestita | reverse complement strand
AGTATCGCCTTTTTCAGGTTGATCATCCGCGTCCCATGAAAGCAACATTTTTATCGTTTCTGGCTTGAAAGGTTTTGATTTTTTGGAGGTTTCGGCCTAATGCAGCTTAAAAATGGGTCAAACGTTATCAAAAGTATATTTATTACATCCATGTTGCATTGAACTCGGCAAAATTTTCTGGAATATTTTTCTCTTTACTCTGATAGGGCGGGTTATGCTCGAATAATCCGCGAGAGGCGCAGATTACACGACGCAATGTGCAAAGCGCCCTTATCAAGGGAATGTCAAGGAAAGTGGCGGGAAGTTCGAAACACTCTGATGCTCATATACACATTTATTAAAAAGGCACAGTCAAAACTTACGCTCTAAAACACTATTTCTAACTTAGCCTAAAAACAAGCAGTCCGAATCCCACATAAGTCTGTCGTGTCCTTTTACATCTGAGTTCTCAAAAAAAATCACAAAAAGCACATATCCACTATCGGAGGCCCTCGTGACCGTGAGGGGCCCGCATCCCAAGTTGCGCGGCTCGCGGAGACCGCACGTGGTTTGGCTTGGCGTGTCCGGCCGCGGGATCTGGCTGGAGTTTCGGAAACTCGCGGGGGGCGCACGTGGTCCAGGCAGCGGAAGCACGTGGCGTCGGTCCTCCCCGGTCGCCGCTGGAGCCGAGCTGCAGGAAGGCGTCAGGCCTTCCTCAGGAGTCCGCCGTGGTGAAGCGGCCATCGCCTGGGTGGTAGAGGCGCTGCAGGCCATTCTCTCTCAAGACTTCTTCATGGCGCCGTCCCACGATCTCAAAGAAACGGCGGCGGCTGGAGCGCCTGCCGCTGAGGGGGGCTGGGGCCCGGGCCGCGCACTGCGCAGGCTGCTACACTCATCGCGGTCGGAACTCAACAAGCGGGCGTTCTTGGCCCCCCGGCTTCAACTCTCTGTGTATGCGGGGGAGGGGTGTAGCATCCCCGAACGCCCGCGCTGGCACCCATACCAACCCCTGGCGATGCAGGGTGTATGAAACATGCAATAGTAATTCAAAAAATCTGATCCTTGCATTTAAGATGGATTGACCTAAATAAAAATTATTTGTGTTTTTTTCTTCATTCTTTTGTCATACGATAGATGTCTTCTCGAGAAATGATCTTCAAACCAGAGAATCCTATAACGATAAAAAGGCTAAATTAATGAAGATGTTAAAAAATATATATATTTGTCATGTCTAATCACGACGTTATATTTACCAGTAAATATAACAATAAACCAGTTTATAATTATATCAAAGTTTTATTATTGTTAAAATTTATATTTTTGGCACTTTCTGGCACTTGGTTTTTAAAAATATTCCAATATAACATACCAAATAAAAACATGTAAAAAGAAATAGATCCGGGAAAGGTCCAGAAATATAACAAAATTGTTTTTGAATATAAAAAAAAAATAAGTACAAAATTAGTTAGTTCACAAAAATCAGAAGAAATAGCAGCATTATGAAATAATTTAAAACCTAGGTTATGAATTCAGTTCTACATGCCTGATTTTACAATACCCATTGTAAAAATTGTCACAATTTACTTCACCGGACTCAAAAACGCCTTCAATTTTACGAGTTTTTTTGTTATATTCACTTGGCAATAGAACGTGCGATCAGCAATGCGATTAAAAGACGAATGTGTTGTGAGTTACAAATATAAAAAAAACATGGCGGACTATTGTGACCTAGACCCTAACCGTACTTTAGGTAGCTGTGGTTTCCCGGAATTTGATATTTTGTGATTTCGACTTTTAATCGACTTCTTGGGTCAAATACTCCTCTGTGCGACGTTTCGTATCTCATTGCAGGGTCTATCATCAAGATTGATGTGTTGTTGTGAGACCACAACACCAACACATCAGCCCCGATGGTGGAACCTGCAATGGGAGCCAAAACGTCGGCCAAAGTGGTCAGATACATACAGCAGAATATTCCAGAAAACTACACGCAGAAAATTCTTTCTTATTTTTTCAAATTGATTTGTCCGGGTATAGTATTGCATGATAAGTTACCTCATTCTTTAGCTAGAGGCTCGGCAAGATCATAATTATAATAAATCTCATAATTCTCCTACAATTACTTACGTATCCTGTTTTATTTTTATTCAATATATTAAAAAATATAAAACTGATGTGGTCAGAACTGGCACGACGACATGGCCAAAACTAGGTAAGCGGCCGGAACTGGTACATTTGAACACATTTCAAGTTTGATGTTTTTATTTTAAATTATATTAAATTTGATGTACTTGTTTTCAACATTTTCAAAAAAGTAATTAATGTGCTGTATGGGGAAATTAAAAAAAATCGATTCGGACTATTTTTGAATTCGTAGTGATGCACAGTTAGCAAAAATATTGTGAAGTGGCCAAAACCGGGCCTTCAACGCTACGTCTATCCTGTTTGGAGATCGCCGAAATGTCGCTATCGTGGAGCAATGAAGAGGCATTCAAGTTTATTATTGTACGGACAGAAATTAATTATGTATACAATGAATGAGTTTTATATTTCATATAATTTATTTCGAAAACTTTCATTTAGTCATGATAAAAATTATCACTTTTTTGGTTTGTTTCGTCAAACCGATTGAAAATAATAAATATGAATTATTTTTTATTTTACATATATACGGCTTTAAAATTTGTACAAAATGCATAAACAATATACAAATGTAAACATTAATTATTTGAAAATGTAAACAAGAACAATATGATGATCGACATTAAAAAATGTAGAATGAAAAGACAAAATAAAACAATTCAACGAAATTAAAATTAGAAATAGTAATTTTATACAATAGTCAACATAATAAATTAAACAAAGAGTAAAAATATTTTTTATAAATAATCATTATATTCAACTAACTGTGGTACGCACAAGCGCTGCGCACCAATCTCGACGCTATTTTTAACCCAAAAAAAATGTGGAAGCTCGCTCGGAATTAAAAAATAGGCTAATAGGGTGGGTCTCCGCCTCGCGGTATCAGAAATTCACCGTGGTAAATATTTTTACCACAGGCGAAGACGAATGAATTTAATTTAAAAAAAAAAAAAAGAATTTAAATTATTCAAAAATACAAAAAATCTAACACTTTTTAGATTTTAAATTTAGAAATTAAACACTTTTTTCACAAATTCGGCTTCGCGAACGGGCAGAGTAACGAGGTAAAAAATGTTTCCGAAAACTGAGGATGCCCGTCCACGAAACCATCCTTTATTTATACCCCTAAAACTAGACATAACGGGAATTTAACGGTCGAAATCGGATTAGCCAGAGTGGGGAGATGCATCTTACTTTCACCCAGAGGCTGCCCGTGATGGACCGCGCGTATCTCCGCTGGGTCGACCCGAAAGCCGCTGTGATACCGTGCAGCGGCGGCCACTTTCGGCCGGTTTTTTAAAGATATCTCACGACAGAAAAGTACTGTATCTGTCATTTAAGTACCAAAATGAACGCCTGACACATCCGCGTGTGAACTACATTATGACAGGTACGCCTGGATGTGTCAGCGTTCGTAAATCGCCTTGAAAGGGGCGATTTCGAATTTAAGATGCATCTTCTCTCAGACTAATCCAATATCAATTTTTATGACGAAATCTAATAGGAAATGACATGCCGATTGCGGTGATATGCGACATGTCGGGTTTGGATCAATTTAATATCACTCATCTTGGTGATGTTTTGCGCGTTACGCAGCATCCGGCCCGCCACGTACCGTTAACGTGCGGTCCATAAAACCCGACGCTGGCTGGAACGGACAGGGTTGAGCCATGTAAAAAATGAGAACATAACATGACCACTATGAGCGGCGCGTGTCCACAATAAATCAGCCGCTACATACAGAAAATTGCATTGGAGACGAGGCGTGTATGCCGCTACTGAAAATCGGGTTGCCGCTCGGAGCGCGCGCAAGTCAGTGCCCAGCGGCTGTTGCCGCGACTGGAGGGGGGCCGCGCGCGCATACTGTTTCCAACTAGCTGTAGAACAACATCGCCCGGACACTAGCCCGGAGATTGGCCCTTTGTTGAATGAATATGAAAAATGCAGCCTGTTTGGCTGCCGATGTTATTTCCAGCTACAAGTGTCGATACAAATATGTGTGGAATTTGTATATGTTATGAAAATATTTTAAAAATATGTTGATGCCTTGTAGGAAGCAGCGCTTGGCGCCCTTTTTGTATGCAATATTGTCATGTGCATTATGTTGAATCTCTGAAGAGAAAAATGTACTGGAATTTTATGAATTTTTATGAATAAAATGGAAATAAATAATTTTTTATTTGGCACCTATTGGTGCGTGGACAAAGGTTAGAAGTTTGAGCCGAAGGGATTCTTCCGCGATGTAACGCCCCAAAGTAAAGTATGTGTGTGGCACGCGGTACCCGCGATGTTCGCCGACACTAAATGGGCATGAGTGTGGCACGCAATATTCGCCAACACGGGAGACGAGTCTCGCTGCAGAGGGTCTCGTCTCTTTCTTTCCGCCGTTGAATCCGCCGACGGGCAATAAATGTTTTTTGAATATTCAGAGATTTTGCAAACTTACCTGACCGGCTATAACTTCTAACGCCTAGTACTCAAATTCCGAGCCCCCGTCTGAGATGCGTATATGGGATACCCTCCACGGGGGCCCGAAGGCCTGCACCGGGCGCCATCGTGGAGATGGTCATCATGAAATGAATGAGTACTGGAAGACCGTGAGAAAAATTTTTGTATTTTTCTCGATTTGGAAACGGTAGACGCCTGTTTGCGGGCCCACGTCGCGGTAAGCTCGCGCACACGGCTCGCCGTGGAGAATATTAAAAAGTTGAATTTTTTATCGACAATCAGAGCGGCTTACCGTGGACGAATTCCTACTTATGTAGTGTCATTGCATTCCTTATCTGAATGCCTGTCTGGAAAATGTATTTTTATACATGTGGAATGATATAGGCGCGCCTGAGAGTGAAATAAAAAATTGGTTTTTGGCGCTTTTTTGAATGCCTATAACTCAGTAAATATTTACCAGAAATATTTGGAATTACTGTTAAAATGAGCGCTTGCATGCGCAAATTACATTTGTCATAGCAAAACTTGTAAAAATGCTGTTTTTGATTTTTTATGAATTTTTGAAAATTTGAGCCGTTTGTGGCGAATTTAATTTTAGTTTTTTGGGCCTTGTATGACCCAGCCCGTCCAAATAACTGTGTTATTATCATCTGCTAGGTCTGTTATTACAAAATAACACAGTATTAGTCTCTTGGGAGCTAAAATGCATTTTTATGAATTAATTTGTATCTGCCATATGAAATCTGCCGCGCGGTGAAATTGTGCAACCGCGAATGACGTAGTTCACCGCTCGGCCGCTGGGAGCGCTGCGGCGCCTTCCCAGAATTACGCAATCTCATTGGTTTCAGTAACATGCTATGACGCAATCTTGTGAAATTTTGAATTTGGTATAAATAAAATGCATTTTTTGAGCGAGTACCCAGATACGCCACCCGCGTCGGTACGAGAATCGCTATTTGGACAATCTTCTTGCTGCCTTTTCTTTCTGACCCCTGCTCACCTACTTTGGACTCTGCTTTCTTGGATTTTTGTGACCACTGCTTTCTGACTTGGACTCGCTTCGGATTTTTTCTTCGACTTTAATACGATAAAAGCACTACTTCGGCGTTTGACTTCTGGCATATCCACGGACTACGAGCTTCACTGCAAATTCTGGTGGCGATCTCTGCCCCACCAGCGAAGACTACTGAGCCGCATAAAAAAGGTGTTCCCATCCGGAACAGTTACTGAGAAAAGATGTTACATATAATTTGCGACTCTTTGGCGCTACGTATTGCTTGCGCTGTTATATTGAACATATATTATTAAAAAATGTACAGGTAAATAAACCATATCGTTGTTTAAAAATATTATATGATTGTATAATAGGATTTGTTTAATTTACTAAAATGTCTGTAATTAGAAATATATTCACTGGTAGTACCGTTATGGAATTTAAACGTGATACTATATTTAACTTAATGGAATTAAAATATAGGATCAAAACTAATAAACCAATGAAAAAAAATTGTCAATTAATGACTGAGAAATAGATTATTTAAATTTACGTATTTCAGCGCGGGACGACTGTGGCCCGTGACGTCATTTGACCTAGTCGAGAACACGAGCCGCGTCGTTCAGGTCGAGTGACGTCACACGCTGGACAGTCGCACTATGGAAAATCGAGGTCTGCTTCGGATCAAAAATCAATAACTCTTTTATTTCTAAAGGTATATCATAAAATTTAGCACCCATATAAAATAGTATACAAAGCTTAAAATGGATATTATTTTATTTTCAATATTTTTTCATATAAAAAAAAATATATAAAAATAAAAAATATTTATTATACTTTTGTCCATTTACATGGAAATATGTATTATGGAAAACCGAGGTCTGTTTTGGATCAAAAGTCAATAACTCTTTTATTTCTAAAGGTATATTCATAAAATTTTGCACGAGTATAATTAATATAGTCTATAAGGCTTCAAATGAAATAATTTTGAATAACACGTTTATATTTTGATTAAATAATTATGAAAACATAATAAAAATGTTTTTTTATCACATTTTTCCCAATAACTTTGAAATTACCAAATATTGGCAACTAATTTTTATAAATGTTTATTATGAATATCTAGACTATAATTAACATTAAATTTAAAGCGTGGGGAGACGTGGGTAACTGCCAAATGTCTCGATGAACTAAAAAAAAAAACTTTTTCCTGATTTTACTCTCTAATCACTTAAACGTAAACTTTAACATAAAATCAAAAACATTTTAGTTGTTCTAAAATTCTTAAAAAATTAGCTTTTCAGAAATGTATAATACTTTTTATCTATTTATATATATCCCACAAAGTTAAACAAGAAATTAACTTTTAAAGTGATATAGTGAACAGACTTGACATGACGTCTAAGTGGATAAGCACTTTACATTTCATGTTTTTCTGTATTTTCTTTATTGATTATGGATTTATGAATATAATATTATAATTAGTTTTAGAACACGTTATAAGTAAAAAGGTCATTTTTATAAATAATTATTAAAGCAATTTTTAATTTTGTCATGATTATTTTTAATATATAAAATTGTATGAAAATAAAAAAAATATTTAGAATAAAATAATATCAATTTTAAGCTATATAGACTATTTTATATTTGTGCGATATACCTTTAGAAATAAAAGAGTTATTGACGTTATAGTGCGTCGCATGAAACGAAATTATTTTGGCAGCGCAAATTTAGTCTCATTACTTTTTCATTTGTAGAGAGATATTTTAATGATTCCTTCACATTTTCGTTTCACTTTACTTAATTGTTTTAAATTAATCTATATAAAAATAAACTTCTTCATTTATCAGTAAACTGGTTTACCCTGTAATTACACGCCTTAGAGCCAGTTATCTTGGCGGCGACAGTTTAAACTGTGGATCCGGTTTAATCGTGCGAACTACGCGCGATTTTTGATGTGTCATGTGTCATTTAAATCGTTTGTATTCAATTTTTCATTATTATGGTGTGGAAATGTACAACTTATGTAAGATGCCACAGATATTTCTGACGATCAGCCGATTCTATAGTATATTCTTAACGGGATAAGTAATTTACCTCGAACAGTACTTTTTGTCAGAAGAAATTAATTTTGCCAAAAGGCTTTCTGACGATAAACTTGTTTTCTACATCTCCATAACACATGATGACTTTTATATTTCGTTACTTACGGTGTTCTTACAGCGTTCGATATTCGTTTACATCAGTGGTATAATTAGAAAGAGTCTACAAGAAATTTTCCAGGACTAAGTACAATACATATTATGTGACATCGTCAATATCGGTCGGTTATCTAAAGCTGGCGTGTACACATATTTCCCGCCCTGTCACCCGCGCAAGCGCACGGGGTGACGTCGCACTGCATACGCATTTCGAAAAATCTCTCTGTCTCTCTCGCACGCGGTGAAGCTTATGAGCATGACAGAGACTGTTATTGTTTTGTTTTTACTACTATCACGAAATACAGGGTGATGTTTTGTTATATTCCCTGTTTGGTTTTATCTTAAATACTTGAAAACGTTACCAAAAGTGCGCTTAGTCGAAATCTATCATCTAACGATAATAAATAGAATCTGGTAAACACTTTTTTACTTTTTTTTTTCGAATTATTTGTAAAGTTTATTTTCATACGTGCCGCGGTAATCGGCACATATTCTCTAATATCTCAGTAAATTCTGTCTTACGATTCTAGTAAATTATGTCACATTATTGGCAAGACGTAGTTTTATATAAATGGCGTAATTAAATGACAACGTGAGGAAAAATATATAGAACTCGAACCAAAACTAGATAATTTCACTGATGGACTAGATGATGATAAGAGTAGGACATTTCGATAGTGAATCATCAGATTCTTCTAGTGATGAAGATTTAAGCGGCGAAAAAGAATGCAATTCGGTTTTGAAACAATAATGTAACAAAATAAATATTATATTTCTTACAACATCCCATTGTTTTTTTATTTTATACACGACCCACCCGATTGACTCAAAGATTTTAAAAACGGTGATTTAATATAAAAAACCTTTGATAAAAGTAGATTATGTGGCAATTAAAACATTCATCCGTATTCTGAACTAAGAAATATTGCTATTTCCTGTATCTTGACAGTTATTGTATAGCATTGTGACACCGTTTTGTGTCTGACAGGTTTGAAATTAATGAATTCAATTAATTAGAAAGTTCATTATTCATAATTGTGAATAACTTAAGGTTTGTTTACGCGTTAGAGCTTTCTGATTGATTGAATTCATTAATTTCAAACAAGTCAAACTTAAAACATCGAAATTGGCGGAAATACAATGTTATACATACCTGTCAAGATTGGGATAAAGATTTTACATCTCAATATTGCTATTTTCAGAATAGCGCAGATTGTTATACTAGGTGCCTTTAAAAACATTGCATTTTTATTGGTTAAAATAATATAAAACGATTTTTTCAATACATGCTGTGTAATTAAATTGCATTGGCGGGAGTACTGTGTACGTGCTAGCTTTAGATAACAAATCTGTATTGTACACACTCCTGTCATGTCTCCTCCATGTCATATGTATATCCTGTATACATATGCATATGTAGTACAATAGACGTGTCACAGGATAGACGAAAAGGTGGGTGGGTTATGTATCTGGAATGTGGAGAACTGTTTCTTGAAATGTGGAAAGGGTAGATCATCACCGACACTATAAAATCAAAAAATTGAATGAAAACAATTTTGATGACATACGCTAAAAATCTCGTCCAATGCGCATGCGCACCGGCTTAGGGCCGGTTGTTTCAAGTTGGATTAAAGTAAGCGTTCTTTAAAAGCATAGATTTTTACGTTCTCCACCAATCAGACGGTCCGTTTTCGTAAAAATCTATGCTTTGCTCGACCGCTTACTTTGATCGAACTTGAAACAACCGGGCCTTAACCAGAGCAGTTTACAGCCGACCCCAGTAGGCACAGACGCCAATCTCGTCTCGAAGATGACGATTTGATGGCTGCCAGCGATTTCACGGCCGACCGCGCCTGGACACTGCAGGAAATACTGAATTGCGCAATTGACCTTAAACCTCGCGATTACGTTTCTAGCCACATAAACCTGTCGTAGTTTCGCCTGAACTAATGCAGAAATTTACGTCGGTGTCGTTTGCAGTAGGTATCAAACTCTTTTTTCGTTCTCCTGGCTTTTTTTTATGTCATTTGGGGTCAGTTAGAACGTCCTATTATCCGCTTTATTCAACAAACCTTTAGCTTCACTTATGGTAAGCCGCGAACTTATCTGAGATTGCCAGAGAGACGTATTCCGAATGACAATACAATAATTTTATAATTTTTTTATATTTTATATAATAACATTCATTATTTTAATTGTACAAAAAAAATAAAAGCTGTCGCCTTATTTAATCGGACATTGTACGTGACGGTGACATCTATAGGTTTGTATTATTATAAACTAGCTATTCGTACCCGGCGTTAAGGATTACGTTGAAAATAAATTTGTGGGGGGAATAGATTTGCATCGAAAATATATCAGGGGGTGGAGAAAAGGTAAAAGGGGAGGATGGAAATGTCACTTTTTTTACCTGACGGGTCCTAACGAATAAGTTTACAAAATTTGGGTCCGATCGGTCGAACGCTATAGATTTGCATCGAAAATATATCAGGAGGAGGGGAAGGGGTAAAAGAGGAGGACGAAATGTACCTAACATGATTGCTATTTGACGATTGTTACCCTAACACTCAAGATATCTGTCAATAGTCAATAATATTTTAACTCTTTGGATGAAGAAATTAACAGATGTGTGTGAAATAAACTAATTTCTTCTAACTTTTGAAATAATTCTAGCACCGACTTATTTTATACAATACTAGCTGTTCGTACCCGGCGTTGCATGGGTTAAGGATTAAGTTTAAAGTCAATTTGTGGGGGGAAAGAAAGGTTCGATTCGAACGGTATAGATTTGCATCAAATCTATAGGTACCGTTCGAATAATTAAAAATATATCAAATCTATACCGTTCATATAATTAAAAATATATCATGGGAAGGGGAAGGGGTGAAAGAATAGGGAGGAAATGTCGCCTATGTTACCCGCCGAGTCCTAAAGAATAAGTTTCCAAATTTTGAGTCCGATCAGTCAAACGATACAGATTTGCATCGAAAATATATTAGGAGAGGGGAAAGAATAGGGGGAATGTCGCTTATGTTACCCGCCGGGTCCTAAAGCATAAGTATGCAAATTTTGAATCGAATCGGATAAACGGTATAGATTTGTATAGAGAACAGACAGACAGACATCGAGTTTTATATATAGAAGTGACATTTGAGTTATGAGGTTAATGGCATTTTTAATTTTATTTATTAGAGACACTAACAGGATAATAGGTACATGATACTCTGATAATAAACATTACATATAGTAAAGACTATGCCCATTATCCCAATTACAAGTGTCTTCGGCACGCTCTAGTAACATGTATATTTTACATGTACATTTATGTGTATTGTATATTTAGTGTTTGAATAATTGACATTATTAGTGTGCTGGCTTATTCTAAAGAACTCCGGGTTTCTTATACGGGGTTTAACATGCAAATATATATCAGATAGACAGAGAGAATCGATAGCTCCGCTGAGAATCTTGTGTAGCACAACGAGATCGGATATTTTCCGTCGGGATTCAAGTATGTGTATCTTGAAAAAGGCAAGTCGATCTTCGTAGCTGTGAAGGTTGTTGTGTTGACAAGCTTTGTATGACAAAATACGTAGAAACTTTTGCTGCACTCTCTCGATTCTCGTAACATGTGTTGTGTAATAAGGTGACCAAATAACTGACGAATATTCCAATATACTTTTTACTAGTGATGTGTAGAGAATTTTTAGACTTTGAGGATTTTTAAAGTTGTGAGTAATTCTGGTGATAAATCCCAACATAGTATATGCCTTGTCTGTGATATTATCAAAGTGGTTTCTAAAAGTGAGTTTAGAATCTAGCATGACGCCCAGGTCCCTTATTGAATCGACTTTAGCGAGTGGAACGTCATCCAGTTTATAAACAAATTCTATTTTTTGAATATTTTTAGTGAAACTAATACATGAACATTAGGGTGTCCCAAAAAAATGAAAGTGATATTTTTTTAATGCATACCCTCTTATTTTGTTTGAATGGTCTCAAAACATTTAAAAATAAAGTTTTGCGTACTTAGGATCACGACAACCCGTGCCGACTTGCAGCGAAATGTGTCTGTGCTTGCACGGTACGGCGCGACGGAAATCTCGCATTGCTTGCTTCTTATTACTTGTTTATTTTATTAGTAATAGCGTTTACTTTTGAGTAATCAACATGTCAGTGGAGTTACGAAGTTCTAAAAAGGAGATATTTTTAATAGCAGACGTAAAATATCAAATCACCGGTTCTTAACTTCCTTCTAATGGACAAGTACTGGGAGTTTTGTTTTATAATATTCGTGAAGTGAATTTAAGTGTCAATGGAAGTGCAAATCTTACTATTCGTGAGTGTATTATTTACTGGGAAAAGGCACGTATACCGACTAAATCATTACCTAACTGTGTTAAGAAACTAGTTCCATTATACCAAGTTTGGAGAGATTTGCAAAAAAATGCGAAAAAAACACAAGAAGTGTTTGAACAACGTCGACAAGAGTTTCTTTCCAACTTAGACAATTTGTTTGACATTGCTCATGCCGATGCGCTTCAGCTTATTAAAATAAATGAAGATAGGATCTTCTTGGAGCGCCAAAGAGAACCAGGTCGGCCTGGTCACTTAGCCGGAGTGGACAAAAAACTTACAGAAAAAGATGAGAAGGCGCGCCTTAGAAACATTGAGGAGGAAAAGCGACGTGCTAAATATTTTTCATCGTTAGCTCCATCGACATCATCTTATGAACCACCACAAAAAAACTCATCTTCTGATTCTGAAATAATAGATTTACAAGAAAATAGACCCAGCCTAAGTGGGGCTTCCTCTCAGCCCGATAAAACTTGTATGCGGAAAAATTTCATAACTCCGAAGTTGGTTGCCGCATTAGATAGATTTCAGTTAAGTGTGAGGGATTCTGTATTTATAATTGAAGCTACTATTGAGGCACTAGGGCATAACACGGATGACTTTTCTATAAGCAAGTCCTCAATCCATAGAATTCGTACAGAAATGTGAAGAGAGCGGGCGGAAGCTATAAAAGTTAATTTTCAAAACAATATCCCGGATAAGGTAACTGTCCACTGGGATAGCAAACTATTGCCGGCTCTAGATTCACATTAATCTAAAGAAGAACGCCTCCTGATAATTATTTCATATGATGATAATGAAAAACTTATCGCTGTGCCAAAATTGGACAGCTCATCAGAAAGCGAACAGGCACAGGCAGTTTGGAATGCCATTATCAACTGGAATCTCGAGGACAGAGTGCAGATTCTCTGTTCTGATACTACTGCTTTAAATACAGGCCGTATAAATGATGCATGTGTGCTTCTCGAACAAAAACTGGATAGGGAAATGCTTATTTTTGCTTGCCGTCATCACGTCTACGAACAAGTATTATAAAGTGTGATTGAAGCGAAAATCAGCCAAGTAACTAAAAGCCCAGACATTCCGTTGTTTGAAAAGATCCGAGAAAACTGGAAAAATGTCGATGCCGAAAAAATACAAATCTGTACAGAAAAGCTATCTTGTTTAAATGTTTCAGAAATCGATAAACTGCTAGAATTCTACCGACTTGAATTGACTAAAGAAATAGCTAGAGATGACTACAGTGAATTAATTGAGCTTTCAATAATATTTCTCGGCGGAGATACAGAGAAGAAATTTAAGATTCAGCCACCACGTGCTATGCACCAAGCTTGGTGGATGGCGAGAGCCATTTATTCGTTAAAATATCATTACTAAGCTCCCAATTCAGAATTTAAAACAAGGATAAGGCAGCTCTGTTGGATGTCTGTCTGTTTATCGTGACATCCTACGTCAAATTCTGGCTCCAATGAATTTTAGCAGTAAAAGCACCTTATCAGGACTTATGCATTTTGAAGTCCATGAAAGCTTACGAAACAAGCATTTCCAAAGCAGTTTTACAGAAGTTTTGCCAGCATTTATGGTATTTGACAGATGAAGTGTCTGTTTTATCTTTATTTGACGATGATGTCGATCAATAAACTAAAGTAAAAATGGTTGCTAACTTAGCTAAAGAAAACCCATCAGCCCACGATAAACGTTACATTGCATCCAAAGAAGAACTTTGTAGCCCACTTTTTGGTATGTCTTATATGTAAATTATGCTTCGATTTTCTTATATAGTTTACCATACGATTGACAACTGTTCCTTCTGTTTTAATTTCAGAGAAAAACATCGATGACTTCGTCTCTGTCAAAAGCAATTTCCTATTTAATCGACTCAAAATTGATGACAGATTTCTGAAGAAGAGCCCTTCTTTATGGTCAAATAATGATTCGTTCCAACAAGCTAAAAGGAAGCTATTTACACTGAGAGCCGTTAATGATACGGCAAAAAGAATGGTTAAATTAATGCAAGACTTTCATGGTTTAATCACTGTTGAAGAGGAGCAAAAACAATTTTTATTACGTTGCGTACAAGAACACAGAAACGTATATCCTGATTGTAAAAAGCAAACTTTGAAAAGGAAATTTAATGATTAATGTGTCTTTTACTATAAATACATAATAAATATTATAAATGTGTTTTATTTACTGAATATAAATAATGAACTCTACAATGTCCCTATAGCTCCATTCTAACTTTTCAACTTAAACTTTGACGTCAAGTCGGCACGGGTTATCGTTATCCGATCTCAATAATATTTAATATTTAATTTTTGGAGTCAAATGAAAAAAAAATGGAGGGTATGCGTTTTGAAATTCGAAAAAAAAAAATTCACCCTTTTAGCCTGGGACACCCTAGTGTGAGTACAGTGCGTAATACGCGCATTGTTTCGTTGTATTAAGTTTACAGATATGCCCCTCTTGTATCCGTAAACTTAACACAACGAAACAATGCGCGTACTACGCACTGTACACACACTAACTCAATTGCAAGCTTATATGAAAAGACCTATACTTACCGAACAGACCGACATGGAGATATACATAGTGAAGTATGACTACGTTTTGTTTTCAGTTATTTTTATTAAAAATTCTATTAGATTAAACTCACGCATCGGCGATATTGATTTGAAAGATCATAGATAATTCCATAAATTAAGGAGTAGTATTTGTATTGCTTAATGCCAATAATCTATATGAACGTGAGTAGCAAAACGGAAAAAATGAGGAAATTGGTACCTACCAAGGAAAAAACCTCGGTTACATTTCTGCAAGGTTTTAATAATTTTATTTGACTTATATCAAAGCGAATGAATTTTTGATATTTAATATAAATTGATTTCATGATATTCTTACGTTTTACAAAAGAAAAGTCAGAAATACTGAGAAAAAGGTACCATATTTGAGGTAGCTTATCTCATTAACTGTTGAAATTCCACCCAAAGTCTAAAGAATATTTTCTATTCAAAATTGAATGAATAAGATTTCCCCAATTTTTTTCTACTAGCTATAAGACGCCCGGGTTAAAAATGAAAAGATTTAATTTTACAAATTTTTGAGTAGGTAAATTAAAAATTTTAAGAACACATTTAATGGATTTTGTCTCCACAGCGATCATTTAGATAAATTATAGAAGAAGCTTTTTATACGAAAGTCATTTTTGGATGTATACGTGTTGGCTGCTTTGAATGATCACTGTACACTATTTAACGTTCACGATTCCACCCATTATCGACTGCAAATTTAGAAAGTTATATTTATGTACCTTGCTTTCTTTATTCTATACTAGGGTGATTTCGCCTTGAATAAACTTGACACTCGCAATATAATTCAATAATATTTTTGAATGCTAAGAAGTCGGCCACTATTCCGCGAAAGAAACACAAAACTGCACCATCTTGCGTTTATTTTAGGTATCATTTAAGTAGACATAAAATAAATGCCGATGGTTATGATCTATCAATTTTTATTCTGGTTTTTCGGAAACGTCGTTAAGAACATTTTAAAACTTTAAGTAGAAGTTGAATTAATTTGTTTGCACTGTATAAGTAGCATTTATCGGTAAACACATGAACTAAATGAACTAAGGACGTCTGGCGGCCCTGTGCTAAAATCTGATGGCCGACTACTGACGCATAGGTGGCCGACTACTAGAAAAACAGCCATTTTTCATTAAAATATTATTTTAATTTTTATGGTTTGGCTGATTTTAAAAAGCAATAAATAAAGTAAAAATAAACTCCCTGTTCTTTAATACATACGTGTTTTTCTAAACCACCTTTCAAAAATGAACTTACGATGATATTCCAAAGATGACTTTTTTGTAAAATGGCTAGCACTACTACTACTACTACAACTACTAGCACAATCACCCTACTATGCTTTCGACATTTATGATTTAAATTTATCATTCCCAACAGTGTATAGATGTCACCGCATTGTAAGGTAAACTACCTGTACACCTAAGCTAAATACCTAACTATAAAGTTTAATAATATAAGTTTTACGAAAAGCCCAAAGCTTGAGACTTTAAGCTACCGAATTAAGCTTTATTACGACTTTTGTGACTTTTAAGCACACACTTTATGCTTTAAGCTTCTAGATGAAAACTTAAGTCAAACTTAGAACTTCGGAAGTATATTTACATGAAAGCTAATATTATTATTTTTTTGTTAAGAATTTATATTTTCAAAATTGGCCAGTCGTGATCTATCTAGTGGTTAGGAAAATTCCCCCTCCGTTGTGTCCGTAGCTATCCAAAATTCTTTTGATATGTGGTGAGATTCGTATTCTTATTAACGCGACTAGACTAATATAGAACGAATTCTTACCTAACTATGGAAGTAACACACGCACGAAACTAATCCGTACTCGTAATTAACATAAGGTATTTATTTACTAAAGATGATAGAACGCCTAACCGTTATCGACACGAAATCCACGTATAATCTTCGAACACTTATAGACGAAATGCCAGAGACATTTATATATATATATATATATATATTTATGTTTTAACATATTTCCGAAATTACTTTGGCCCTTCTAGAAACCGTTCCAGAATTCTACAGTTTCGCCTATACGAGAGATAGCCGATATCGTCCACGTCCTGAGTCGGCCTAAAAGCCAACTATATGCGGCGTAGCTGAGGAATAAACGCTAGTAGCAAAACTCCCTTACATTGCACCGCCATAACTATAATACCACCGGGGTTAAAATACTGTAATATAAAACAATACAATCGTTGCCAAGTTAACGGCATACGCTAAAGATTCCGCCCGCTTTGATTATCAACATCTCATAATAGCAGCTTAGAACAGTGTCAGCACAACCACATGCGGCACCCATTTATGACAGATTTACAAGATATAATAGCATACGTTATATTCAAAACACAAGTAAGAAACCTACCAATAGCGCGTCCCACGTTGTCCGACCTGCTCAATCTGTTCATAGTACATAGTGGGGGAAGACAAACATATTTATAACAAATAGGCGCAACAGAGGCTCAGGGCAAGCTTTGTCCGACATTATCACAGCCCGAGATTCTAAGGGAATGGAAGATACAGTTTTGTAAGTGAAATTTAAGAAGTGTCTAACCACTTCAGTTCAAACGTGGATTCTAGATGCCCCCCCCCCCCTGTAGGGGGGAGGGGGATGCGGCCCCAAAGCATTGCCGCATCCGGTGGTTAACTCCTGTTTAGACATAACCTCCCACACTAAGCTGCAGACCAAGATCAAGCCGAGACTCTATTGCTCCTGCTGGAATCCCACGAAGTCCTCGCTTCCCGGCGACAAACATATTAGGAAGAAATCCCGCGTCTGATATTAAGGTTTGTATATTATCCCGCGGGGCAGTCAAATTGACTGGTGTATAATGATGAGGATCCCACGTTGCGGCTACATGAGCCGGATTATTATGATGTTTACTGCTGATTAAAGGGCTGAATGAACTAACTGGGTGACTGGAAAAGACTCTCCCTTGAGCGCGTCAGTCAGAGCCATGTTAGCATCGCCAATTATAGTTGATGTGATTGATCCCACGGTGTAGTCTTATTGACTAGAGATATTAAATGATGGTAAATCAGCATGTTTATTACAGTTGATTGTGTAATTCCTGATATGTTTCTCGCTGGCCGGGAAAGGAGAACCCCGAAGGTCTCTGTATACAGCAAGTTAGAAAAGGTGGTGAATGATGAGTATGATGGTGTTAGTAATGTCCTCGCGCAGTGTATAGATTATTAAATTGCTTCCTGCTTCTCATAGTTGCTCGTCCATGCGGAACGCCCTGTCTCGTACGTTGATGAGGTCCCGAACGAAGGTTTTGATTGAGGTACGGCTACCTGAGTCTTTTAGCTGACATTCATGAACATTCATATCCGGAATTCGAGCTCGTCGGGCCAAGGGGAGTGAAAGAACGTAGGGGCTTCTTCCCTCCGGCTGTGTTTGAGGCACGACGCTCTGGTCCGATTCGAAATGCTTCACCTTTGCTTGACTGAAC
Source organism: Agrypnia vestita (assembly GCA_016648135.1). Taxonomy (NCBI): domain Eukaryota; kingdom Metazoa; phylum Arthropoda; class Insecta; order Trichoptera; family Phryganeidae; genus Agrypnia; species Agrypnia vestita. Next base: position 265,833 of record JADDOH010003994.1, on the reverse strand, counting down.
ACATTTTAACTGTGTGAAGGCTTTGCGCAATTCTACTTAGACCCACCCAGAGTGTCCCCGCAGTCCCGTTCATCCCCTGGACCGAGAACACGCACCCCGTCATTTGATCCCAGTTACATACAACTATCTGTATCGCGAGTGTATCTCTTTCTTCAATCCCCTTCATTATTCCATTTATACAACAATCACGTGACTAACCTCGAGAGTCTAGCACCGGTAATAAGATCTCATTATGCTACGTTGGAAGTTAATATTGCATAACCGGACGAAATGCCTATTTCCCGCGATCATATTCAATTTGTAAAACGCAATAATATGTATTTATATATGTTAGTAAAACGTTTGAAGTGCAGAATGCACGTACAATGACCTCGCTTCTATCCTAAAGATAATTAAGAAAAAATTCCGACGTCACGCCCCGACAAGTACCAACTTGTTACCGCGTCCGTTGCCGTCGAACTCTGAACCCACGTAATGAAATAAATAGTGACCATGTGACAATGACAAATTATATAGCACGAACATTCCATTTGATACACATAAGAAAATAAAGAATAAATAATATTAATGGTTCTTATCTTATTTCTGTAGTTGGTCTGCTTCTGAGATGGCATCCTGGTCCGAAGTAATATAACGGGTCCTCTCCAAAATTGAGCAATTACCAGCGCCTGTGTAGCCCTTCATTTCCCTTGTATATATATTTTAATATCAGCGCCTGTAAAACTGTATTAGATCCTAGAAACAAGAAAACTATTCCCTCTACGCCGAGCACATACAGAACATAAACCCCTTCAAACTAGTTCATCCACGGTTATGCAAAAAGGCGAAAGAATAGTAATAGTAAAAGGTCCTTAACTGACAGAAGTTGAAGTTCTCTGCAAACTGTCCATATCCTCTAGTGGCGCCTGTGTTTTCCAATAACAACTTTCCAGTCATGTATTTAACATAACGTCCTCCTTGTGTGTATGTGTGCTGCAATATCTGTCATCCAGTTAGTGATTCCCAAAATAGTGTTTTCCTTGTATATATATATCAATATCCGCACCTGTAAAACTGTATTAGATCCTAGAAACAAGAAAACTATTCCCTCTACGCCGAGCACATGCAGAACATAAGCCCTTTCAAACTAGTTCATCTACGCCGTATAGTGATATCACAAGCAGACATAAACAATATAATTACAAGTATGCTTGCGTCCCGCCGACTGGGCGCCTGTGTTTTCCAATAACAACTTTCCAGTCATGTATTTAACATAACGTCCTCCTTGTGTGTATGTGTGCTTCAATATCTGTCATCCAGTTAATGGTTCCCAAAATAGTGTTTTCCTTGTATATATATTTCAATATCAGCACCTGTAAACCTGTATAGGATCCTAGAAACAAGAAGACTATTCCCTCTACGCCGAGCACATGCAGAACATAAGCCCTTTCAAACTAGTTCATCTACGCCGTATAGTGATATCACAAGCAGACATAAACAATACAATTACAAGTATGCTTGCGTTCTCCCCCACCTTGGTGGAAGTATTCGCATTCGTATTCACCGAATAGTAGGCGTAACATTCGTATTCGTGAAGGTAGTATTCGTTGCATCAAGGTTATTGTATTTACAAATATGTTCAAGTTCCCCCACCTTGGTGGAAATATTCGCATTCGTATTCACCGAATAGTAGGCCTGATATTCGTATTCGTGGAAGTAGTATTCGTTGCATCAAGGTTATTATATTTACCAGTATGTTCAAGTTCCCCCCACCTTGGTGGAAATATTCGCATTCGTATTCACCGAATAGTAGGCCTGATATTCGTATTCGTGGAAGTAGTATTCGTTGCATCAAGGTTATTATATTTACAAGTATGTTCAAGTTCCCCCTACCTTGGTGGAAATATTCACATTCGTATTCACCGAATAGTAGGCCTGATATTCGTATTCGTGAAAGTAGTATTCGTTGCATCACTCTCAATAATAAAATTATATAGATAAATAATTACGGTTACTCATAAAAATATGATATTACTTATATTAAACGTATAAAACAAAACAATCTATCATATAAGTAAATAACGCGATTACGGAAGACCAAAGGTTAACTACCCCTGAACAAACCGCGAACTGCCCACAATAATGGAAAATGTTGTAGAAAACATTTCAAATATCTAATATTGAATGAATAAAAACAATGTCATATGAATAACTACCGCGGCTACGGAAGACCGAAGGTTAACTACCCCTGATCTAACCGCAAACGACCCACAATAATGGATTATGTTGTGGAAAACATTTCAAATATCTAATATTGAATGAATAAAACAATGTCATATGAATAACTACCGCGATTAAGGAAGACCGAAGGTTAACTACCCCTGAACAAACCCTTCCCCATAAATACGTACGTCTGACAATCACTATAAAATGCACCATGCATTATTAAAAGTCGTAGCAATATATCGAAAGATAATTATTATTACAGTCATGATTGAGTTCGATAGATGGCGGTAGTATAACAATTTTTATTCATATGCCAGGCTGACCTGTAAATAATATCTTGTATTCGAAGCAGAAAACCCTTTCTAGAATTAATAAATGCGGCTTAATCTAAATAGATACAATATATACAATTCGAAATACGTCTTTATAAGAACTTGATAGGAACAAATCGTATTTAGAACGATTGCCCAATGATATGCAATACAAACATGTACCTTGTCCAATAATCTCACATCCGTGTTTTAATAAAATAAATATAAAATCCAGATTCATTTTTAAAATATATTATTTGTAGGAAACTTCTCGCACGATCTGAATATATATCACACTGACAATCGAGATATCAAAACCACATAAATACTCCGATCTCAAGTATCCCCAAAATAATACAAATCATATAGAAATCCGTGTATTCAATCGCCAGTATAGATAACATGCATTCTTTTGCATAAAGATACATCCGCCCTGAAGAATCTCTCGTACATTCCGAACCTCGCGACATTAAATATACATAATTATTCTGAATTTCAAATCCCACAAACAAACACGAAACACTTCCTCTCTCAAAACGAGCAAATACCACCGCCTGTGCAGCCTTTCGCTTTCCTTCCATCGAGAATGCTGCTCGTTAGTACAAAATTTCCGCGATCCTTAGCTGAAGACCGGCTGTATCTAAATTAATTATTTCTATACAATATATACGATTCGAAACACGTCTTTATAAGAACTTGATAGGAACAAATCGTGTTTAAAACGATTGCCTAATGATACGCAATACAAACATGTAACGAGTTCAAATAAACCACACATTCATGTTTTAATAAAATAAATATAAAATCCAGATGCATTTTTAAAATATATTATTTGGAGGAAATTTCTCGTACGATTTGAATTTATATCACGCTTACAATCGTGATATCAAAAACACATAATTAAATTCTCTTACTAATTGAAACAAGATCAGACAAGCAACCGCGACATTGAATACGCACAACTCCTCCGAATCTCACTTACCTACTCCCTAAATAATACAGCCCGATAGTAAAAATAATTAACCGTAATAGAAAATATAAATGTGTTCCCCAGCTGAAGACCGGCTGTATCTAAATTAATTATTTCTATACAATATGTACAATTCGAAACACGTTTTTATAAGAACTTGATAGGAATAAATCGTGTTTAAAACGATTGCCCAATGATACGCAATACAAATATGTACCTTGCCCAATAACCTCACATCCGTGTTTTAATAAAATAAATATAAAATCCAGATGCATTTTTAAAATATATTATTTGTAGGAAATTTCTCGTACGATCTGAACCCATATCACACTGACAATCGTGGTATCAAAACCCCATAAATACTCCGATCCCAATCATTCCCAAAACAATACAAATCATATAGAAATCCGTGTTTTCAGTCGGCAGCACAGATAACATAAAATTCCTTTGCATATTTGAAAGTTACATAAGTATTATGAAAGAACGCCCGCTGGATTATCACAGCCGCAAAACTATGAATTACCATTTATTAAATCTGATGAGCGCATAGTAATATAAGGTTCCGAATATAATACACATAAAAGGCAATAGAAACAAATAATATTGGAAATGCTTATCTGTTCACTGTTCTAATTCTCCTTTGAATTATTATCAACCTCCGGCTTTTTCCTCGGTCCAGTTAAATTATCTTCCTTATTTCGGACTCTCCTCGACAAAGCCTCGGCCGACCTCCAAGCTGAAAACTCAAGTGCCCCTCTCTAATTTGTATCGCCTAAAAATAGTCCCTATCTCCCGCCATCTTTGATTCCAACTTGCGTGAAAAAGTCAAAGTCTAACTCTCAGAACCATTCTCATTGGTCAGATTCGGTGCTAACGGCGCATCTGTGATTGGTCCATCTCGTTAAAACAAAATAACATAAAGCCTGATTTACACGCCCGCGTGCAGAAATAATAAAGCTCGCCCGCACCTACTTATCCGGCAAATATTTAATTATAGAGTATTTAACGGGTTGTGAAGCTTCTCTTTATTATAAACTTTAGCAGATAGATATTTTCGTATAATTTTTCAGCAATGTCTATTTGAATAGGCCAATATCGTTACAATAGGGACACCACGTAGACTAAATTTTTAGCTATAAAAATCACGAGCTATACTTCAAACAGCAGTATTCTTCAATGAATTAGCAGTATCATTTATTCACATAAGTTTATGACATAAAATCGTATTCCTGACGACAGTGTAATAACCAATTAATATTTTAAAGGTAAATAAATTTGAATATTGATTTTACATACCAGTAAATCATGTAGTATAGGGTGTTGTCTAATAATTTGTTAAAATTAATAAATTGTAAATAGTGAAAAAAATATACTTTTTTATAAAATTGGAAGTTCCAAAAAAGTTCCAATTAAGTTTTATTAATTTCACTTAAGTGAGGTTAGAATCTTTTATAAGATTTAATATGACGATGACTTAAAATAGATTTTATTGATATACACATAAACTGCGAGCGCTCTTAGTACCGTGTCTGTCAAAAAATATTTAATCCTTTTTAGTGATTCTTTATAAAGCCGTGTTTTTATTTTTTAATATAATACTATTTTAATGGTGGGCCTCGTTAATCCTAAATCTACTCTCAATCTACTTGCCAAAACGCACATCTCCACTATATTTATTTTATTTCATTCTTCAAAATAATCGCACCGAATAAAACACATACGAAGATTCACGGGATCCATCACCTACCTGAAAACAAAGAAAGGAACTACGGTTTTTTTGTGTGTAAAAGATATACCGCACTAATAATCATTAAGTTCTTAGCAATCGACTAAACTAATTACTTAAGCGACGTTCAATGCGATAGAGTAACAGTTCAAAGTTCTGTGCAATCTAAGTCTTGTTGAATAGTTTTACTAAATGGAAGCTTGGTAATTAATATATATACCTAAAATGGAGTATTTGGATGAGCAACCGGTAATGTAGCATGAAAATTTATATTTTATATAATAATGAAAGAATATAAGAATAATTAAAAAAAATAATTTTCTGGGGTATTCAAGCATATATGTTAAATAATTCGAAAGAATATCATAAATACATTAAAAAGGATTTTGCATAGATTTTGCTTTAAAAATAAAAAAGTATCATTACAAAATGCGAAATCTATGTATGTATACTATGTCATGGAAAGGACCATAGATGTCTCTTGTATATTCATTCAAACATATGAAGGAAACTGATTTGGAACGTATATACAACATTTAAAAAATTGATAATCGAATTGGTGAACATCGGATAGCTTCGTCTCTGTGAAACATCTATAATTTATTTTAAAGAATAAAATAATGTTTCGAAAATGAAAAACATGCTTGTTTGGTCTTATGGAAATACTCGTGCAGTGACAAAGTACCTCGTTCTTTTTTCATAGCACTAACGTTTTTTTAAAAAAGTTATAAGTAGATAAAAAAGTACTTCTTATGAAGGACAAAAATTCCGATGAACGGCTAAATTCTCACGTTCGTATTTTATTTTCGCTATTTATAATCCAACCTACGTATGAATTTGTTTGTAATTGGTTTAATACCAGCAACGTGATTTAATTTGTTCATTTATTCGTCATTTTGTGAAAATAACGATTTTAATAAAAAAATTAAAATTGCGTGTAAACGTGAATACAATGCACATTGATATTATGAAATAATAAAAATAGAACAATAAATGTAAGAATATAATAAAAATATATACATAGTTTGCATTATAAGCCTCTGAAATAAAATTCCTAATCTAATATGCAGGTAGATAGAATATGTTAAAATCCAGAAAATTGCTCCTAAAAATGGTGTAATTAATTAAAAAATGGTCAATCGAACATAGAACATGGCATAATTGGTTGGAGAGGAGCAACAATGACTGCACTCAATTCAGTTATTGCCACGCAGAAAGCTGTTATAAAAATTATCTTCAAAGCATCAATAATAACAAGGACAATTCAATTCAATTATTCAATTAATATTCAATTAATTCCATGTTTTTCAATTCAATTCAATTCGTTCAATTCAATTATTCAATTAATATTCAATTAATTCGATGTTTTTGCCAAAATATAAATAAATATACACCAATGCTCTAAAATACACATACAAACACAAAACTATACATTTTTAAACAACCCGAATGTCAATTTCTACACAAATAAACAAATCTTATTTTCAAATCCGATTATAAATATGAGCAGGTACAAAATTGGTTCATCTATCTAAATACATGAATATCTTTTTTAATCATATATTTATAGCATTTTTGTTATATTGTATACAGGATACATGTAAAAAAATACTGAATTGTACAACTCACTGTAGACCATGCTTTTCTCAGTGAGACAAGCGCAGTCCAATCAAAATCGTATATTAAAAAGAGTTAATATATAAATACGACAAAAAATTAAATATGACCTTCCGGGTGTATAAACACGTATATATAAAAGTTCGCGTACACACATGGTGCCACAGACTCCACTGTATTATATATAGAAAAACTAGCAATCAGCTTGTCGTCATCATTTTTTTTCGGTAATTTTTTTTTGTTTCAGTGTTGAAAATATAATTTAATACCAAAACAGGAAGTGGTCCACCAAATAACAATCTAACATAACCAATTCACGCAAACCAACATGTTCTAATTTTTTCGTCATCATTTCACTTCTAAAGAGGGCTGTCAGGATCATGTATATGATGGCGTAGATGATCTGTTCACAATTTTAATCCGTGACAGATTTTGAACTTCCCAGGATTTTTCCAGAATAACCAATATTTCTATATCGTCATCATGTCTGGTAATATAGCCAGCATATCTGACGATACAAACCCGCATAGTTATTTCTATTTATTAGGTTTATATTTATACTTACGGATTATAATTGTCATTATGAATAAGTCCGGATGGTTTTGGTTTAACGTTATTGTACAACATAACGAAAATCGCTTCACAGGTAGCGATCAAAGTTAGGGTTGAAAATTTTAAAGTGATTTGTCATATCAAAAATATCTGCAGTTTCAGAAACACATTCATAAACACTCATTTTTTCTGACATGCACCGGGATATAAACCAGGAACTTTTCCAATCCGAGTAACTGCCATTACCAATTTGTTTACGCTTATTATTTTGGATAAAGAAAAATTTGAGACTGACGGAATACAGTTCCGAAAATCTTGATTTTCAACACGTTTAGAGATATTACTTCTGACAGCCATGTTCCTTGAGTTAAATAACTATTATATATAGAAGGATATTAAAGTTTTTTCCCTCTTTATCATATTGTTATATATATTTTTTAAATTTTGTGTAATTTTTTATCTTTTTTTTTTTTAAATAGAGATGCGATCACGGAATACGTGTCGCATCAATATTCTTACTATTTTCAAACTAAGCTAAACGCTTGTGCTATGAAAATAGGACTAACTTGCTAGTCTGCAGTGAGGTTCGAACCCGCGACCCGCGATCACGAGGTCCTAACCACAAGATCAACAAGCTACTCAACGCTACGTTCAGATAAAGTAAAAAAAATCTGTATTGCATTATGTTAATATATTTTACCTAATTCAAAAAACCAATAACTATAAGCATCTTATACAGCATCTTCAAAATATTTTTTCTATGCTTTAAATACATAGTACATACATTATATAAATATATTATAAAAACGAAAAAAATAACTTATTTATATGAACTGGATTTAAAATGTAACACAAAACAGAGGCTACTTTTCTGGACAGGGAACAGGAGGACCGACGCAAACACAATATTGTGCGAAAAGGGTCGTGAAATAAGGGATTAACCCTTTAAGTGGAATAGCAATAAAGCAACCCTTGTAATAAGCACACTGTAGCTACATACACAGGGATACAAAAGCAGCAGCCCTCTTGTTACAACAAAGCTTTAAGGCCAAAGTTGGCGATGAGCAAATCGACGGGATAATGTCAAACGATGAAGTTTGTTTGGATCTATAATACCTACAACTTCTACATTTGTTTTAAAATTTTAGGAACTCTCCTCAAATAGAATGTATTTTTTTTATTTTGCAATATAAAGTACTTTGAAAAACTTTCTCAAAATCGATTAATTTATTCTGGTGTCATCTCGAGTGTAGGTAATTTTTTTTTTTCAGATTTATAGCACAATTTTGATTACTGTATAAAATTGAATAAGTTTATCATTTATGAATTTCTAGGGTAAGTGGAAGAATATGCTTAATAGGAATATGTTAAGGATGGAGTTAAATCTGTAAGTTATACTTTTTCTTTAATATTTATATTAATATATAAATAATATTTATTTATATAAACCACGTTAATTTAGAATAATCCGGAAACGAAATATTCAGTAAAAACTAAACATATTGTCTTAAGTCAGAAATTAAAGAAGTTTTAAATAAATAAACTTTAATTAAGCGTTATCTTTTATAATCAAAAATTAAGTAAAAACCAGACATGTCTTAATCCAAATTTACCCCACCGTAGTTATTATTACACATAATAATAAGAAATAAGAAATAAATTGTCTTTATTGATTTTTTAAATTTCTGATAACTTTTCTCGGATGTACATATGTACCTAGTTGCTGAGGTGGTGCAGGTATCGTACATCGTAGCTAATTTTGACCCAGATTTATTATATAAACTTCATCACATTTAATGACGTTGACGGAATATTAAAGCTTAATAACCGCATATGCGAATTTCGTTCGAATGATAGATATCAGCTCAAATGATAGATGTTTGAAAAATATTCCGCCTCTCTCATATAAAAATAGTTTCATCTCTGTAAGACTTCTATAATTTATCCTTAATTATTAATTCAAAATATTTGTTTTTTTCATTATCCTAAATGATTAACGTAACCAAACTGATAACACTGATGGTAACAAAAAATATTTTTTGACACATGGATTTTTATGCAAATATTTCTAATTGATTCAACTATTTAAGTGGACTGAAAAAATTGATATAAATTAAATTTGTTTGTTTTTAACTTGAGTTTCATTATTTTACGCCAAATGCCTCATGAAATAATTTTTTTATTTCAACAGGGCAATATATTGATATCTAAACATAAAAATTTGTTAAACAGGACGTAAATATTTCACGGAAAATAAGCTAATTACTTTTTTTACATAAAGCAGAGTTGCCTTCATAGCATGAACCAGGAACTGTTCTCTTACCGTTAAGCTATACAGCTAAGTGAGTTGCATAAATTCACTCGATATTTGTATGATTTTTTAAAGCCTAATTTTTTAAGATAAAATTCTTCGGCGTACTTTAAAATAACGTACAATTCCAACTTTCATGAAATATGTTGAATGACTTCACATTTTCTACGTAACTCTATATTTATAAAAACAATATATTTTTCTTAGATATTAACCCGAGAGTAGTGGCGTTATGAAGGTTTCTCTCACCAAAATTTTAATGTGTCTGGCACGTAAAGAAAGCGTTGTAATTATTAAATCTACTCAATCTTTACCTTCTGACCATTTCTATGGGATGTTAATGCGACTAGAAGCGATACATTTAGTATTCAAGTAACCGTGCTACGGCGAGCTATCTGCAGGCGCATCGCAGCCGTGAGGGATTCCCTCATTGAGCCAATGACGACGTAAGTATATATTTTTTCGCAGTTTTCGCAATTTAAAAAAAAAATTATAGGTTTTGATTTATCACAAAAATTATCAATTTTTATATGCAGAATTTCTATGTATAGTATTTTTAATGAAATTAATTTTTTCCAGATATATAAGTGAAGATTTTATGACTTTTACATTTTAGTTAGATTGATAAGGATTCACTGCCGTCGACTTCCCGACAAATGGTAAACCTGACAAATTAAGAGGATGCAGCCGATACTATCGCTTCATGACTGGAAAAAGAAGAAGATGCTATTAACTCTATCGATTCCAACAGTGACCGACCGAGGAATATTCGATGACGTTGTATAATTTGACCAAAGAAGCCGTTGATAGATGTTGATGAGATGAAAGGTTCATAAATCAGAAAGGGAATAGATGACCTCATACCGTGTTCTACTCCCTTTAGAAAATTGCTAGTATCAATGGACAAATAATATTTGCAAATAAAATTTGCAAATAAAAATTTTATAAGTTAGTCAAAAGCTTCAATTTTTTTAAGGAAGCTGGGTATTTTGAAAAAACCACACAGATCAGATCTTTGCCAGAGAATAGAGCTTTAGTCGATCCCTAGATAATTAACACAATCTTCATGAAATATGTTCGAATCTGCTCACGAAGATAAAATGCTGCACCAAATTTGTGTGAAATTTATAATTTGTGTGAAAAACCACTGTGTAACGAACATGTCAAATGTTTTTGTTAGATATGTTTTGAAAGAAACACCTTTGAAGAACTCAAAGAATAGTAGAATATTTTTTTGTTATTTGAATTACTTATTTTTTTATGAAAAATAAGTTTTTTGTTTTTAAAAAAATGTATTTCTTTTTTTTTTAATTTCATTTTTGATTAATTTCCTTCCAAATTTGGTAATAAATTTTAACATTTATGACGAAGGAGTGTTTCATTTATCATACGTAAAAAAAATAGCTCTAAAAAAGCAAATGTAACTAAATGATGTCCAATTAAAGGGAAATGAGAGAAACCCTCTTCGCGCCACTAACGGTGTCCTGGGGATGCCACTGCTCCCGGGTTAAAATAAACTTCTGGAGGATACCCAATTTAGGTCAAGTAAGTTAATTGTTGACTTGTGTGTATATTTGTATGAATGTAAATTTTAAAACATATATTATCCAGCAGTGGATTGACAAAAGTCGATGATTACATTATGCGGGTGTGATGGATGTTAACATTTTATTCAGCTTATTTCGGACTTTATTAAAATTCGATTGGGCTCGTTACCTAAACTCAATTAAAAATAAAATAACCCTTTTCATTTATATATTTTTTTTATTAATGATTGATACATCACACAGTCGGCCGTAATCCGAAAATAACAATATCGTTTATTTTTGTACCTTGACAGTTATTGTGTAACGGTGCAATGCCGCCAATTTTGACGTATTAAGTTTGACAGGTGTGAAATTAATTAATTCGATCAATCAGAAAGCTCAAAAACGTAAAGAATGTTAAGTTATTCACAATTTTTTTATAACTTAATGTTTGTTTACGTTTTTTATTTTAATTTTTATTAAAAACTTTTTATTAAAAAATGGTTTGATTACAATTTTTAGTGGAAATTTTTTGTACATTTTTACATGTTAATAATTATTATTTTTATTTATTTTTTATGTTAATAATTATACTTATTTTCTCTTTTCCTATCCTATTTATTTACAAATGCTTACTTTTTTTATGTTTATAATTATTGCTGTAAAACTTACTCTTTCGCTTCGCACCATGTTTTTTTTACTTTGTATGCCCTATTTATTTGAATAATTCTTGCTAAATACCTTATTTCTTGTTATATCTTACCTATTATGTACCTGCATGTGAAAATTTATATTTATATATTTAAATCCCCCTTATATTTTTGTACATCACTTGTATGATAATTTAATATATGGATTCTTATATTGAATGTGTGGGACTACACAAACCTCACCACATACTGGAATAAAAGTTTTATTTATTTATTTTATAAATAAATCTATGCAAAGTTTTATCAATGTACTCTCTTTGTGCAGTATAGATGCCAAAGGCGACTACTTTGAAGACGACAGTGGCATTCATTTTGGGCAATTTCGGTATATTTTTGACTTCTTTTAATCGTTAGCTTTTCATTTGGAACATCATAAATATAAAAAAGGTATAAAACAGTACCTTTCGAGTCCAGAAATTTTTTTGGCAATAATTAAAAGGACTCAAGAATTTATGAAAAGTGTCGATAATTAATGTCAGTAGTGCCTTTACTGCACCACTAAGCTAAAAGGCGGTAAATTCATACTTTTTGAAAAGAATTTTTTTTTGTGGTTTTTCATACTTATCTCATACTTACATACATGCATACTTAAGTCATATTTTACCTTTTTAATAAGCTTGTTTGCCGTATTTCCACGAAAAATTTAAAATATAAGCATTTTTAATTTGCAGTATATGAATCTGGGGTACGTAACATCTAGTTTATTTGCTAAGGCTTAAATTATATAAGAATACCTCAAATAATAATACAATAATATTTTTTATCTGTATTAATTCAATATGTATTGACCGAGTGAAAATAATAAATTAATATTCATTTGAATGACAGAAATTGCTACATTCAAGTTTCCTTGATTTACTCGTAATTTTTTTAATGGAAATACTGCTTTTTAGCTAAGTGGAACCGTATGATTAAAAGGCGTATTCCAGGAATTAGTTTACAGATTAGAATTAGATTTTAGGTAGAAATGGTCGCATACTGCCATTAAATATGACAAATGACTAAATAATTCCCGTTTTAAATATCTACACAAAATATCATTAAAAAAACATTTTGGATGTGTATCAGGCATATTGTATTAATACATACATTTTTTTCCTTTTTGCAAACTAACTTTTACCAGGCAAACATAACCAACTTCCTCAGGTAGATATAACTGACTTCTTATTCGATGAACTTTTTAAATGTACATTTTTATAACCACACCCGTATACAGCCGGTAGTAATAATATTTGGTTTTTCTTTTATATGTAACAGCTGTTATATTCGCCTCATATCTGTATTACTTTTATAACCGTACCAAACGTTAATCTTTAACTATATATACTTCGTATTAATAAATATCTGTGTTATCAGGTTGTTCCTGAGAAGTTTTTGATGAAAGATTTATATTGAATAAATAATATTTTATGAAAAAAAAAATATTAAATCTTGTCAAATAATAGACAAATTCGACTGTGTCGGTTAAAAATGTCAATTTATGCTATGTTTATTAGTTTTAAAAAATTTAAATAATATTTATTTTATGGTATATTTTATAAATATTTAGAATTTTTAAATGTACTTTAATGGAGCTAATTACGGTTGTATGTACCTCCTTATAGAGGATATATCTAATTATATGTTTATGTAATATTCATTTTAATTTTTTCATACTACAAAATTGTCTGCAGGGTCATTCTTACAATAAAGTTACATTTTTTCCGTCTCGAAATAAACTATTATAATTATGTAAGAATTTTGATAGTTTATTTTTCAGCGTGGAAACAATAATTTCAGTGTCCTCGATCTTTACTATCGTAATTGATGAAAGACAAAAGGGTCAACCGAATTCTGTTTATTACAGCAGATATTTTTTGATTTTAAAATAAATCTGATCGTTCCAAAAGTTCTCGGAGTAAATTACAGACTTACTCCGTAAAATTGCTATCATGATGGCAAGTTTTTCCGTACATACAAAAACCATAATACTAATGAAATTTTCTCTTAATACTACCAAAAGTATATTGAATTTCTATTTTGTATCGTTTTATTAACATAATTTCCTGCGTATTACCATAATGTAGAACACAGTACTGGCATCGGAAGATTACGCTTTTAGTTCTGCCTCAACATGAATCTAAAGAGTCCCCGTGGTTAGTTTCCAGTAATGAGTTTATCGGGAACCAATAAAATTAATGGAATATAAGTGTGAAGCAGTGTACCAAGCCTTAACTTTACGATCAAAACTTTTGCAGTTTTCACGACATTGGGGTTTCCAAATCCGATTATTATTTTCATGAAATAAAATATAATTCAAATAACACTACTCTGATTGCATAATCTCGTGCTGCATAGAAATCAGTTTATTGCAAACTTTTTGCCTTCACTTCCAATTTCCATACTTGTATTCTTTCCCCAATTTTTGATCCATATTTCAAAAATTTACGTATAAAATAACTGAATATGTATTAAAAAAACTATAAAATAAGTTTTTTTATATACTATATATTATATAATATATATATATATATATATATATATATATATATATATATATCTATATATATATAATAATAATACAAAAACATGCACGCGTTAAAACATTCATTTTTTACTCCCTCTATATTAACTCGTGGCGTCTGCTTGCTTGACGAAAAAACTTTGGATCGATTTTTAACCCTTTTCGCGTGATCCAATCGAGCTGAAACTTTGCAAGCAGATTCGTGGCGAAGATCAAGAAGATCTATCAAATTTTCGTTAAAAAAATAATAAATTTTTGGATTTTTCAAATTTTTAATGGTTTTTCATACAACTTACTAAGTTGTACGAAAATATTTAAACGCGTCTGGTAGACACGGAATCTGATTATAGTATAATTTTGGATTTTTGGAAATTTTTTATTACTCCTTTTCATAGCATCGCTCGACCGAAGCCCAACGCGTAGGTTAAGCGCCAAACCAGTTTCTACTAGTAAATGAGAACGGGAGTATAATAAAAACTTGTTTTTTATGGGTTACTTTTTTCTTCTTGAGGTAGTTAGTATTATGTAGGTTAACTATTGTATTTTATTTGTATATTATTGTATTGTATAACAATTTACATAACATATTGTATATTAATAATATTTCACATTCCAAAATTTTTTTAATTGTTTCATTCTATATTTAATTAAAAATACATGTTTAAATTTACTTCACATAATATATTATTAAATAAAACTCTTACAATATATTATTTATACACAATCTAATATAATATATACATCCTATAATCTGTATAATCTATAATCTACAATCTACAAAATAATCTACAAAACTATACTATTTTTACAATAATTGTAGTACTTATTTTCAAATTCATTCAGCTTATAAACATTTTTCATATTTTTCAGTATCCCATACACTTCAAATATGTAAACTGAAAATCGATAAAAATATCGAAAACCTAGACCAAAAGCGACTCAATTTTGTAGGGATCAAATTTTGTGACTATTTTTTGAAACATTTTTTTTAAGCACATATAAGATTTTTCTGGTATGCTGCGGGTTGTCAAGCATTAATGACAACCATTTTAATTAGATACTCAAATATTTGTCTGCCTTACAGCTGCTGGTCCACTATTTGAAACTATTTGACCTTGGGAGCCTTTTGTAGCTGATCAACTTCTCCCCTCAATTTTGGGCATTTCATATATTGGTTTTCTTATCGTGTTGCTTCTCTTTTAGAAAAAAAACCGTAGTTGGGTAAAATGAGAATGAACATCCCATACCGAGTGTACCAGTTATGGAGTCGAAGATTTAGTATCAAGAACATACGTGTGTTTGGATACTGACTGTGGTTCTGCAACTTGATTGACAGATTTGCCTTAACACGGACACGGCGTAAAAGAAAGAAGAAAAGGAACTTTTACCAAGTGACTTTTTTCTTCATTTCTTATTCGGTCTGTTCTGTCGATGACCTGATGAAATAATTATTAAATAAATTGTATTTTGCTTCATTAAACACGTAGTGGCAGGTTTTATGATAGTGGTTAATCATAAGTAAAAAAAACCTGGAAGTATTATGATCACTCTTGAAGGATATTATCAATACCTATAAAGAATTGTTTTGTATTTCACCAATTAATTTCTGTGAATAAAAGTACTATATATATATATATATATATATATATTATATATATATATATATATAATATATATATATATATAATATATATATCTATTTTTTAAATTTTCACACTTAGTTTTAATCCACTGTTTGAATAATAATAATAATTAAGCCTAAGCACTTTCAGTTCAGATACCCATTTTCCTCAGGGGCAACATTAGAACATTAGAACCAGTTCTAATTAATATTTTAATATGAATTGTTTAAATTTAAAAAATATATAAAATGAACTTTCACTCTGTTACTGAAGCAACAATCTCGTTAAAAGTACTATAATACATTATTATTGATATCAGTATTTTTTTATGATTCAATATTGAAATAGCGAATCATAATAACTTATTATGGTAACTTGTTAAAATATTGAGATTTTTTAGTTATTTTGGCAGATATTTTTATTATCCACTGGACGAAAAAAACAATTACGAAAATATATCATTAGGTAACCACACACCACCAAAATATATAGATATAAGCAAACGTTCATTAAAGTAAGGGTGCCACGGCTGGTTCCAATACGTTAGACTTACTTTTTAAAAAAATAATTACTACGAGCTTGTAAATTTTGACACAATTATAAAATTTAAAAACCCTTTAAAAGTATATTATCTTAGTAAACAATTCGCTCTTTTTTACATAAAGATGTTTTTATTTGAAGAGACTGGGTTAGGAAAGAAATTAAATATTTTTAAAAAAATAATGTATTTTGTTAAAAATATGTTCTGTTTAAAAATAATAAAATAATAAAATAATAAAAGTGTTTAATAATGCAAGAATAAATACTATATAAACTTCATTTTAAGTGTGTTTAAATTATAGGCGAGAATCCCCTTTTCTCAAGAAGGGATTTAGTTCATCTCTGTAGAATTTTATACTCAGTTTCACATACCTATTTTCTCACAATGAAAAACTCTTGCACAAAGTTAAAACACAGAGTTTGCATTTTAAGAGAAATTAAAGTATCCCTTTAACCTGGTAGAAAGTTTATTTTTAATTAAATGTCCGTGTCCGTGGAGATTTCGCGCTTTTACTTAATACATTAAAATGCGAATTTCATTCAATTGTTTCAATGTAAACGTTAAGAAAATTAATTGATTCCGTGTTATAAACGTATACTGGATTTGAAACGCTTTACGATCGTCTGAATTTGTAAAATAACTGTCACTTGTAAGGTCTGTAATCATCATTCTGTGAATCTTGATTCCCTCGGGAGCCGCCTACAGAAAGAACAAATGTTCAAAGGGATGATGATATACAAAATGTTGCGGAGCCGAAGCCTATCCGATTTTGTTTTGAGTTCAAACGAATGGCGCCCTTTGAGGTAATGTGCCAAAGAGTTCTCGGTGTTTTAACATGTCGTATATGTGTACGTTTAAATCACGAACAAATTTAAATCAGAATCAAATGTCTAGAATAAAATATCCCCGATCCGCATTTGTAAGAAAACCATAGTAACTAATGAACTTTTTCAATAAATACATGTCAAAGTAACCGCATAATATTAAAATGTGTATTTTAAAAAAATATCTCTCATCACATTAAAATATATTAATATGTCTTTTATCTGATAGAATATTACGATATATTTAAATGCGAATAATATGAAAACAATTATGATGGGAATATTACGAGATACATGATATATTTCGATTTTTTTTTCAAAATATACCTATTACGTTAAGTCATGGTTCAATGTTCCCACTGCATGCCCCTGGTCTGCAACTCTGGAATGACCAGACATTATGACAGCCGTAACTAACACCTTAAGGAGAAAGCACACACAAAGTTCTCTGGACAGATTTTTTGTTGTTTTTTTGTGATCAAACCTGGTCTTCCTCAAAAAGGAAAAGAGACAGAGCAGAAGAAATCCAGGTTTGTTGAATGTTTATTTTTTCCTTCTAATGAGTAGAAGAAAATGCTTTTAAATTAATGATTTTTTTTGTATTAAGAAATATTTTAATTATTTTATACGACCCCATCAATATTTTGTATGCCAATAATAATAGGATTTCTTACACGTATGAAAATAAAAACGCAGTTATTTTTATGTTAAACCTACTTGTTTTCATTTATGAGACGCGTTTCGCCTTATGGGGCCATTATCAATTTTTAATCAATTATAAGTCATATATTTTATGTTCAACTACATGTACTTATATGAAAACTATTCAATGGAAAAACTGTATAATTTTAAGAATATAAGTAGGTTCTTGTATTTTGAAGACGATAGCTAAATAATGTGATACAAATGCGATCGTGTTAACCAAGGTTTCTTGTATTATTCTATTACCACCGCATATGCTTAGAGGTCTTCCTCATGGTCGCGACATTGTATATATATTAGAGGGGACATTCTTTGTGTGTGTGTGCCCCTGCGTAGTCAAAATATCTTCAATATAACCACGAAATCTGTCTCATATAAAACTTGAAAATCATGGAAATTTATAAATATCGTTATAGAAAATTTTGTAATATTTTCTCACTTTTGACTTTGTGCTTTATTTTCACATATACCGGTACCGGAATAATACCACCCACCTTAAAAAAAATTCTTGTTCTTATACCAATCCCTCAAGTTACACAGCCATGAGATGCGGCGTCTTCCTACAGTTCTTTTACGACTTGTCGTCCCCTGGATGATGAGTTGGTATAGACTGTTTGGTCATATATCATATGTCATATGTCATATATCATATGTCCAATATACTTCAGCTTTCTTGTATTGATAGTTCGCAATACTTCTCGTCTTTTTCCATACGCCGGAAAACTTCAACATTCGTCATTTTATCCTCAGGAAGATTTCAATGTGCATTTATAGAACATGTCGACTTTTTGAATAATTTCTTGGTTAAATGTCCGTGTCTCCACCCCATATAAGAAAATGGCAAAAATATAATATCGAACATACGCATTCTAAGTTGAAGGCTTAGGTCACTGTTAGAAAAAAACGATCTCAATCTGAGAAACGCGCTTCTTGCCATCTCTATTCGAGTTTATACTTCTTCAGATAAAAAAATTGATAAATCTATATGAAATAAAATAAAAAAATAGCAGCGCCGAGTGTCGTATCCGCTACCGAACACATGCTAACCGAGTCTACCATCCTGAGTCACCAACCCACAGCTCTTCCATCCTGCTTTTCCCCATTTACATAGTAGTGTCAAATTGTCGTACGAGTACACATAGACATAATTTGTTCTTTTTTGATTCTTTGAAATCGCCACCAACGCTTTTTTAAGGTTCACTAATTTTCGGAAACCTAAATACCTATATACAAATTTGATTTATGTATTAATTTTTTTTTCAATAAATATAACTTTAAATTCGTTTTATTTGTTAAAATATCTATAGAGTTTCATCTTATTGTTATTTCTTTATTTATATATTAGGTCCTTACATATGAAATTGGCGTTTAGTATGGGAGGAACATAAAGCCGATTTTTTTTTATTACAATATTTTTATTTAATCAAAGTATGTACCATTGCTATCTATGCACTTTTGCCATCTCATAGGTAGTTCATCGATCCCTTTACTAAAAAAACCATTCGGACGGGAATCAATAAAATCTTTGAAGGCGGTTTGGACTGCCCCATCGGAGTTGAATTTTTTCCTTTACAAGAAGTTATCCAAATTTCGAAAAAAATGGTAATCTGTTGGGGCAAGGTCCGGAGAGTACGGTGGATGTCTTAGACATTCCAATTGAAGCTCCTCTAATTTGGTAGCCGTCTGTTGTGCAGTGTGTGGTCTAGCGTTATCATGAAGCAGCAGTGGCCTAGAGCGATTAACCAGCCTCGGTTATTTAGCAGCTATCTTTTCCATCATGGTTTGCAGTTGCTGACAATAGACATCTGCCGTAATCATATGGCCAGATTTAAGATTTAAAATCCCTTCATTATTGTGCCGGTTGAGTAATGCAACGCAGCAGTCAACGCGCGTTTGTTGATTTGCTTCACTCAATTCGTGAGGTACCCACCTTTCAAGCTTTTTCACCTTACCAATTTGCTTCAGGTGGATTAAAACAGTTTTATCACTAACACCGCAGCCTGCAGCCAACTCGGATGTGGTTTGCGATGGATCCGCTTCCACAATAGCCTTCAATTCTTCATTATCAACTTTGGTCTCCGGCCGTCCACGGGGCTTGTTCTGCAGGTCGAAATTTCCAGAACGAAAACGTTGGAACCAAAAACGCACTGTGTTTTCTTTTGCGGCACCGTCGCCATACACATCATTAATCCTTCGAGCCGTTTCTGCAGCACTGGTGCCACGGTGGAACTCGTACTCGTAAATAACGCGATATTTCAAGTTTTTCATTTTGTAAACTGAGTGACGCAAAGAAAAAAACAATTGAGGAAAAAACAAATGAATTATTATTTTCAAAACACAAATACATGAGTAAATAGCTGTATAAATTTGGATTTGGAATTCCTAACCAAAGAGAAGATATTTGAGATCAAATTTGCCAGTACGGCAAAACATCAATTTCATATGTAAGGACCTAATATATAGAATTAATATAAATAAAACATTTAAACGGGTTACAGTTATTATACAGTTTTATTATAAATACATATTTTGCAATTCAGAACTTCAAAAATAAATCTTCCACTATGCAATCCAAGCAAAATTGAAACAAAGTATTTTTAACTTATTTAAAAATATTTTATTTTAAAATTTATTTATTTATTGGTAAAATGCTTCTAAAACTTACAAACAAATTTTCCAGAGCAGATATTGATTTTAAAACGGCCACTACTGCCAGATAACCTTTTTCAAACGGGTATTTACTATTTTTATTAATTATTGATGGTTTTGCTTATGAACACATAATTACAATTACAAATATTTTCGTAAAACCATGACATTATACACAATCTAATTATTAAGATGGCGATTCTATAAATGCTTCCTTGGAGTGAACTAAAAAAATATACATCAAATTGTTTCATCGTGGCCTGTCCATTAAGTTCGTGATCGTCAAAGACTTACTTTTTAATAAATTTTACGATTAGTCTTCTGTGACTGCTTCAAATTTCAAAACCAGACAAAATAAATCATGGAGAAGAAATGTGTCCCCCGGCGAGGATACGAATATTTATACAATTCATCTCGCATATATGGCTGGGGCCTGTCTATTGCAGAAATCTCTAAGGTATGGTAAATTTTCCTTTTTTGTAGTGGATTTTTCTGATATAAAAATTGTATAGGAGACGCACAGACCCATCCAAACAATTTACTACAAATATTTCCAAAAGTAGCATCTTGCATTCAATATTTTACGCATTTGTATTCAAATCACAACAAATGCTGTCAACACAATGATGGTTTACTAATCTTTGCGAGATGATGAAGATAATGTCATCTTTGCTTATATCGTGAACAATTAATCCAAATCAAATAAACAGATAATTTGGTAAAATGCATCAAGCAGTGTTAGTGGCCTTATTAGACCGTTTTGTGTTCTTTTTTGTGGTCCTAAGAAGGACCTTTAGTATTTAAAAGGTGTTTTATGGCCTTGAATGGATCTTTAAATAAAAATAAATAAATAGTTTAACATTGTCTTTTTCATCAAGAGCTACCCTTTATTTCAAGGTCTTTGCCGTACCTGTGACGTAAATCTGTAGATCAACTACAGATTACGTGACAACTAATCTCCACGAGACGAGATGATTCGGAATGTACGTCAGTGGTTAAAATTTTACAGATGCACCGGAAGATAGGAAAAGCCAGGCAGAGATCGTATGGTCACTTAATTTGAGGAGCAGAACTAAATATCAATACTGACAGAAGACAAAGAAGACGACCTCAAGCAATCTGTTAGTGAAAAGAAAATGGGATGAAGAGTGCCTGTGTAGCATTTCATACCACAATACATAAACCAACAATCTAGGCCACACACACACACATACGTGGCAAGAATGCCGCATAATCAAATCGAGGCACGAGCAGGGTACACGCGCTCACGATGTAGGCCACCGCGATGTCAGCATATCTACACACATACAGCCAGACTTCAAGAAACTTCTTTGTTCGCAAATCATATAAAAAGCCGCCCACGCCCTATACGGGCATTTCAGTCTTCCATCGACCCCCGGCGTAAAGCCGGAGGCTATCGCCCTTGTAATATCTATCATTGTTTTTGTAATCTTACTCACGTATAACTTGTACTTGTTTTATCGAGATAATAAAATCATCAAACATTCTACGCCTTTGGAGTTTTCCCATCACATGACGGGTAGTGATCTAAAAGCAGTTTCTCTAAAGTACCACCAACCTCCAAACCTGTATTAATTACAAGACCACCAGGGCAAGATATATTAGTGCTTTCGTTCCACAAGAGACAGCCCCAAGTAAATGGGAAAATAAAAATATATATTCAAAAATTTTGCAACTTTATCTGTGTATTAAGTAAATAAATCAAAAGATAACGGAATATAAATAAGTAAAAATTATCAACAATTTACTGGAAAAAATATTTTAAATAATACATATATTATCTTAAATTTCGATTAGAAAACGTGACAGATAATGTAATTTATATTATTTCCAGGGCGCTAAAAACCAATGGGAAATTTTGAACGGAAAAGAAGGAATAAGACGCAATGAGAATGATTGAATTTACATAACAAAAGTCGGCTACAGAAATGTTTAACAGAATAAGACACGACCAACATTTATTCTTAGTTAAAATATTTACATACCACTGTACTTATTCTTTAATGTAATATTAATTAATGATAATTTAATGTAATGAATTATATTATTTTGAATATGAATCATAGATGTCATATTCAAAATAATATAAGCTGGTTAAATTAAATATATCGACGGCGCATATATTAATTAAATATGATCTTATATTATACTTAAAATAAACATGTGTCTAGGGAATGAAAATTTATTAAAAAAATTGAACAATGAATTATAATTAATTGCACGCATACTTCAGACCTCCTACCTATGTACTATTTATATTAATAGTATTCAATCTCTAATATAAATCGTATATAGTAATATATAATAGAATTAAAGCATTGATAATGCTTGTACCTATATATCTATAAAGAATTTGTACATAATTGAGCTAAAATTTTTCAGTACACCAAATGGGAATAGTAGTTACAAATTATGTATAAAAACTTTTTTTTTAGTAATGCTTCGCTTGTTTCTCATTAACGCTCAGTAACGACTCGTACAAACTGCTTCAGCAGTTAAGAGGAGTCGGTAAAGAAGTCTGCGGCTCCCCATAAACCGAGCGTAAAAATTTTCAAAATAATTAATTTATTCATGTTCGCGGAGAAAACCTAAAAACTAAGTGAAAAAACCCAAAAAAGTAATTTCGAACCAAAAAGATAAGAAGGTACCATTAAGGCGGCACAGCCGATTCACAAACATGCATAGCTGTCAAATTACATCGATAGATCATGTCCTTTCAAGCCGTGCGCGAAATGTCATCTGAGCGCAAATCGAATGAAAATTATACGTTCGTTACATATTTATGGTACATACGTTGCTAAAACAGTAAGGTTTGATAGAAAGAGATGGTCACATATTCTTTGCTTTCGTCCGCGTCAGGTATCCCCACAGAAGTACCTCACGTATCAAAATATTTACTTATTTAACTTTAGACAAATGATCTTATATTATTTGAGTCGACTTATTATTTTCCGTAAATAATTTAAGAATCATAGTAATAATTCTGAACTCCTTTTTAAATCAATGCATATCGTAATATGACAATACAAAACAATCACCTAGCCCCACGTGCGTACTGTGTATCAAAATGTATTATTTTATCTATCGACAAATTCCCGTATTTTATTTTCGTCCGATAATTACTTACTGAATAGAATTTAAAAAACATATTAATAATTCTTTTCATATCATAATGAATACCTTTAATATTAAACAAGAAATAAATACATGGGAGACGCGAACGCGCATGCGCACGGCGCGTACAGTATGTATCTTGATACCTCAAATGATCTGGAACAATTGTTGAATTAAGATAATACCGAAACTGACATGTGACGCAAGTTCAAAGTTTAAAAAGGATGAAACCTTTCGAAAATCCATATAAAACCTTAATATATGGGAGATATCAATTGCTTTTGAGCGTATTATATAATAATAATTCATATAAATGTCAAATTTGGCGTAAAAGTACAAGGAATAGTGAAATAAATTACGAGGAATATTCGGCTACATAAACACGACTGACCTCTGCCGTGGCCAGACGGCATCTAACATGGATTCTGACGTTGACGATGTCGTTTTTCATACTTTAGAATTTTTATTTTAAAATAATAATTAACGTGTTTTTTATATAAAATTTAGCTTTTTAATAGTGAATGAAGACTCAAAGTGCGAATATAGATACAATATATTGTTTAAAATCATCTTTTTATATGAATAAACAACGTTTGAAAATGACCAAAAAGCGTAAATATTTAAGCATGTTTCAAAAATTATATCTTTTTTAATATTGAATATTTCTTAATTTCCTACGTACGGATTCTAGATAATTAAGTAAACTTTATACGTATAAAAAAACATATTATGCTTACATAGAAATTTTAAACGAACCACTCTACGCCCGGGAACATTAAAAAGGTTTTTTTTGCCGCGGCCTGTGGATTAATGTCTATATTTTTCTTAATTATTGTAAATAATGTTTAGTTTATTACTTTTATATAAGAATAAAGGTTCTATCTAAGTATCGCCCTAAAAAAATTGCAATCTATCATATACATTCTGATATAAATGAATAATAAAAACCCACATTTTCGTAAAAAATATGCACTTGCAGTGAATGTACCGCCTTAAACATACATGTGAATATATATCGAATAAATCATCCATATATTTGAAAAGTAATAAACTGCTGATTTTATTTATATTTTTCCTTAACTTAATTATTAAATCGCTTCATTTAGGATGAAATTCTCTAGCAACCAAATTTTGATCAGAATCAATTAAATAAATGTTGTGCATTTTTTTTTAAAGTTTTTTTTCTATACCGAAGTTAAGCAGAGATATTGGAAATCTAAATCCAACATAACCCTAAATTATCTAATTTAACATTTTCTTCGACGCCTAATATCAAAGTTGAATCGGACGAATAAAATTAATAAATTAAAAAATGGATTTTTTTTTTATTCGTACTTCTTGTCACATGTTTCCGTCGTCGTATTCGTCATCGTCGTCGTCGTCGACGAAATTAGTCCCATAAACTCAGCGTAAAGATATTATACATCATATATTGTATATATATATTTTGGAATATGAAAGGGTGTCTATAATGGTTTAGCATATGAACTGATACGACCAGGACACTAAGATTATATAGAGTGGTGAGCATGCATTATAAGATATTTGAAAGTAGACGACAGAATAGTATAGCATTCTATCCTACAATAACTTGCTTTTTTTATATTCATAAATAAATGACCATGTAAATATGGTATCGTTTTATTTTTTGCCATATGTTTTTTCTGATCAGAATAGAGTGATGCTCTGTCTACTTTACCTATCTTTATTGAAAAGCTATGTAGGGGTAAATGAGTAACTATTTGAATAGAAAAATGTGATTTTGATATCAATCATACATCAAGATAAAATAAAATAAAATATCTGAACACAAAAAATGAACAAATCAGTGCTTTTGCAACCATACCTCTATTGTAACGACATCCACCAAATTCAGTTTTAAGTGAAATATAATCATTACTTACAATAAAGTTCAATAACGCCATTTAGATAGAAATCTTTCAACGTGGGGACCGATTTCACGCAATGCTATAATAATTTCAACATTACATTATCATATTTTGTTATTATCATAACATTGTTGTTATTTTTCTTCACAACTCTTCGTATCTCTAAATCAACGCACGCCATTTCCAGATTGAAATGTCAAACGCACCTGTTAAGGGTGAGTAAAACGGAGGTGGTTTCAAAAGTTTTGAGCCCCAAGTGGAAGGTGGCGCTACTCATTAAAACTATTCCAGCGCTACAATTTTACATGCTTTAAAAGACACATTTGAAAAATTGGATGCTCGGTTATTATCAGCCCGTTTCAGTGTCTTTATGAAAATTAAAAAAATCTAATATCGTGCCTTATAATATGTTTTTTTCTTTTAATGATTTATTAAATCATTAACCAGTCCATATATTAAGATTTCCGTGAATTTATATTTCGTCGTAATTCACATTTTTTCTTTTTTTTTCTTCAGAATTCTCAAACCTTCTATTAGAGGCAAGCCACAAATAAAAAATGGTATTGAAATTTTATAAATAAATATGAAGCCTCACGTTTCGTAATTTATATGGTTATAGTTGTGCTAATTTTTTTTTTTTTTGCCTAAGAGACGCTTCAAGGCGCTTTACAAATAGGATATCTTGAAGAAGTGAGTTTTTAGCCTCTTCTTAAATGTGTCTTGATCTCCGCGGCAGTTAAATTTTTCAAATTTAAAAATTATTACATTTCTTACATCAGAGAAATGTAATAAATTAAAAAGTCCCTCCACACTAAATCTACAGTAATTAATAACCAATTAACAAGTTTAACGAATTACCATTATTAAATATATTTCCTATTTTAATGTTCTCTCTCAGATTCCACCTCCACCACAGATGAGGCTACACCCGCACTTGAAGTTTTAATTCTATACAAATTTACCTTATGTGTATTATTGTGTATCCATTCTGATAAAGATACAGTGATATCGAAACCATTGGACGTTTAAAAAAATAATGTGGTTTATTTAAACTGTGTTAGTTTTTTTTTAATATTAATAGTTTCTCTATTACGCTGAAGACTATTCAAATAACCCTCGTAATGCCTTTTGATGGAATCGATTTAGCAACCCTCTCTGCTCTATTTGTGGGTCTATAATCATCCCTTCGCTAATGAACTCGAAGACATTTGGTGTAGGTATGGTAGGGTAGTACGTCATCCCGAACCGACCTAATCCGAATATCAAACAGTCGCTGGAACGTAAACGCGACAAGCCCCATACCTTTAATGAACTGTAATTGTTTTATACAGCGACAATGACAATATGTCGACAGACAGCAGAGGAATTATTCTGTTATGTTTGAAATTCAAAATATTCAAAAGTAAATGTTAACAAAAATTTATTTGTGATGAAATTTCACGTTACAATACATTTTTGTAATAAAATGTGTTTTTATGTTATTTTGAAATAAAATTATTTTTATAATATTATTATTATATTATATGAAAGTATGTTCTAAGAACAGAGTTACTGGATTTTATCCCCAGAGGGATGATAAATTATTTAAGGATAAATTAAAGATATCTCACTGGGACGAAGCTAATTTATATATGAGAAAAGTGGATGGAAGTCTCTTATACGATGGCTCAGGGTTTACAACCTATATGGACTAGCTTATGTGATCACTCTACACAATGCAACGTTCACCACTTCCATTGTATGAACATCCACACATTATCAAATTTTTTAAAGTTCTATAGGTATATATGTTCGAAATTAGGAATCATCCAGATAGTTTTATGGCCTCTACTGGACACATCTGTTGTTTTTACCTCATAAACAAGTTAGTATACATAGCTTTCGTAACTGGTAATGATACCTCTGTATTTTATTTTTAATGGAATTGGGGAAAATTGCCTTATATAGAGTGATCATTTAAGCCAGCTCATGTAGGTTGTAAGCCCTGAGCCATTCACTTCTAATAGAGACTTCCATCTACTTTTCTCATTTTTTATTTATTTATTTAATTAATAATATATAATATTTTATTACAATGATACCTAGAAAATGTTACATATAAATTAGCTTCGTCTGTGTGAGACTTCTATAATGTATCCTTTAATATGAAGATTTAAATTGCAAAAATCATTTCCATAATTATAAGGACAAGAATATCAAATATGTACAACCTTAGGTGGACTAACAATCAAGTGTGTAGAATATTATAATTACGAATGAGATATCTACGAAATAACACCAGAATCCCGAAAAACGTACCGTTAACATCAGTTAACCTTCATGTAGTGAAACAGTTATCAGAGATATATTATAAATGTCTCGTAGAGACGAAGCTAAATTTTTTATTTGTAGTAGTAAAGTAGGTACGGACGTCTTTTTGGGTGCTCATATGGCTTACGACCTATCGTATGGCTGGCTTAAGTGCTAATGTAACGTTCACCGATTCTGGCCATGACAGACTACTAAATCTATCCAATTTTTGGAAGTTGTATATATGTTTAACTTGCACACTTTGTAATGTATGTTACTTGTATTTTTACTATCACCACCGGCAATCGAAAACTTTGTCATTCTCATAATCCAATGCAGATGTCACTATTGATATTGAAATATCTATATTTTGATTGGAGTTTTGAAAGCAGCATTTTTTATATATATTTTTGTATACGAGATTCTCCCGAATTAGTAACATTACACTACGCCTGAAAATTATTTCAATTTTTAACTCCTTTTTACACCAGTTTTTATTCAGAATATTTGAGTTTGTCCAAATTTTTCAAGAACACAATACTGGATTTTATTCCTGGGGGGAAATCATTAATCAAGGTATATTATAGCTGTCTCATAGAGACGAAGCTAAATTATTCATATGGGAAAGTAGGACATCTTTTTGGGTGTTCATAGAGCTTACAGTCTATCGTACGGCTGGCTTAATTCTTACCGGCTGTCTATTCTCCAACATCAAAAAAACATGTGTGGCATAAAAGCTTGCAATTTTTGAAGACCTACAACCTATTTTCTCAGACCAAGGGATGAATATTAATGATTTTTAAACATCCAATTCGGAAGGCATAAAAAAATCCGTATGCACCCCCATACGAGTGCTCTACGAGTGAGGAATAGTTAACTAATGAATAAATTAATACTTTTTAAAACTTTTCCGCTCTCTCATTCCTCCCTCGTCCCCCATTGCAGCGCTGCCAACCCCCTCGGTATTTATCTGCTGGCGGTGATATGCAGCGTTCCTTGGCGCGCCCACTTTAAATTTAATTAAATCTCCGTAAGGTATTCGGGACAACCTAAGTGAATCGTTAAGAGTAAGGATTTTATTCCTCAGCGAGACGTGACGGGAATGCGGAGGGATAAAACCGAAAATTCGCAACGAGCCTTGATGCTGTGATTATTAGTATTTAGGAATATGTAATAAGGGATGTATAAAATTTCAATTGAATATATCCGAGGCAGTTGAAGATTGCTTCATTTCAAGATATCGGAAGGGCAAGAGAAAACCGTGTTAATAGAAGGGAAGTTGACCCTATATTGAAGGCGCCATTGAATATTGATATTGGTGAAAGGAGCGCTGGAAGAGGTCAAACAGCCATAATCATGAATGCATATAAAAAGAACTTATCCCAAGTAATAGAAAACCGCAAGTAATTAATAAATTTATCGGACAGGCGTACTTTCAATAAATATTTTCCAATAATATATAATATTCTTGGTAACCTTGCCAAAATTTTGACAAAATTTCGAACGGTACCAAGATTCACTATCTTGGCTCACTGACAACAGACAGGAATAAAACAACAGAAGAGATCCATGACATTATTTTCAACTTATTTTAAATATTTATGTTTTTTGTAAATTACTGTAGTGTTTAGTGAAAAGTTATACATAAAATAAGCCGTGAATATTGAAAAAAAAGCAAACTTTGGTGTCGCTATCTCCGTAACTGTCGACGTTTTATCCAAAGCGTAAATAATATTTTCTATTCAAAATTGAATTAAACTTTTTTTGGTATTAGCTACGAGGCACCCTATAATGAACTCGAGATTAATTTTAAAACTCCCGGTTTCGGAATAACGCCTGCATCTTCGTTAGGGCAGTATAAAACAAAATCTAAACTGAAAGTTGATTATCTTGAGATTCAATTAGAGTTCCTTGCATTCGTAAACAAAAGACGTACACATTAGTGCAAGCGTCCATAAGAGTCGTGCGAGGCAAGTCCTAATGTTCCGAACCAGACTGTATTGTGATGTTTATTGGAAACATTCTTAGAATAGAACTGAGGGTTTACATTTGCATGAATATCTGCTGCACTGCGTATGAATTTGGTTGCATTTTCTCTCCTGTGGCAAAGCAACGCGAGAAAAAAGTACATAAATTGTATCGTGACATTGGATAAACCCCTTATTTGGGTTTTAGACATCAAATTCTAATTTTAAACCACGTGCATATTATTTTTTATACATCAATGGCTTAGGGCCAGATGTTTGATCAGTTGTTAGAGAAATAGTTTAGCAAAAAGCATAGATTTTTACGAAAACAGTGCATTGATTGGTGAAAAACGACTTTTTTCATAACTATTAGTGTTATTCCTGATCAAACAACCGGGTTTTATCTAGATTTATTCAAAATAAAAGTATCTACCAGTAACATAAAGAAAAAATTTATAGCTATATTAAGTAAAATAATCTAAATTATTATAAAGGAGCATTAGCACATGCTTGTGTTTAATTTTTCGGTGTATGTAAGAGAGACAAATTCCATTTTTATAAAACTTTAATAACTTTATATAATTTTGAATTAAAAATCAATCATCAATCCAGAAACCTTCTCCTAGATGTTTTCCTCTCTACTTAAAACATGATTTTTGTTGTTAGTCCTTTGTATTACTAAGCCATCGATATATAGATAAGAGTCCTCGTATCAAGAGATTACCAAGTTATTTTTTTTTATTAACTTTATTTCAATTTTTATTATTTTCTTCTTAAAGATTGAATTCTTCTGCATAGAGAGTTAGTCTTTTAATATTTCTATAAATTATAATTATAATGTCACCACAAAATAATATTGCTTATTTGAAGAAGAAGTTTTAATACTTTATTTTAATTGTAGTAATTTTGGAAACAAACTATTAATATCCACCTGCTTTATTAACCTAAGCATGGCGAACATTGTAAACAGTAACCTATTTTGAAATTGGTGATATAAATTACGTGCTGTTTTTAACTGCAAACTCTGAGTCTGTCTTCTAGAGATCAGGCAAATTTGTTATGCAACATTTTAGAATATTGTGGCCGCAATTCTCAACCTAATTAAATTCAAGGCATCTAGTTCGGTTCTTGACGCAAATAATACAGTGTGTTATCCATACTCTGTACGCCTAAGCTCCATGTAACGAATTTTTACCAACCATCTTGATCAACATGCATAGAAAATTAAACTCAAAATTTTAAATCTGAGAAGATAAAACCATTGCGTGTACAAAGAATAATCAATAAAGATGTCATTTGATCATTATTTTTTAAAACGAGTATGACGAAAATATTATTGTCAATATTAAATGTAATTGCAATGTCCTTACAAGCGGTCTCAGCTAGAATATATTGTCTCGAGATGGTAGAATTAGAAATAATTGCACAAAATTGATGATTTTACAGCTCTTACATTACCTTTTACATTAAATTGGAAATTGATAGAAGGGTCTGGGATGGTATACTAGATTCTGGAGCATCGTGAAAGCGACATGAATACAGGTCTCTATATATACGAGCACATTGCACTGCGTGATTAGATTTTTTTTTGACAGCTGCCACAAGACCACAGAAAAGCGAACCCGCACGAATTAACCAAAGACAAAAAACAAACGATAGACATACGGCGCTAGTGGATACTTACGTGCGAAACTGATCGGAATTACCTGGCTACAGGCAATGAATATCCCATTGATAATTGGTGCGAATTACGAAATTAATTTTTTTTCAGCAAGACGTCGCTAAGTGCCGCGTAGCAAAAGAAACAATGACTTACTGCAGACGAAAATTCTCAGCTGTGTCGTTTCCAGACACGGAGCAATTGGGCGGCAACCGTGCGATCAATTGCCTTCAGACATTTTCCCTTGAAACATTATAAAGGATCAGAGCGAACAATCCACAGTCGATCGTAGAACACAACAAAGTACAAAATTAATATCGCTATTGATGAAATTGAATCGTGATTTTTCGAAAATGCAATTAAAAATTTGGTCAAAGGATTAGTTGTCTTCAGTAAAAACCAAAATCGATATTTGGTGACATTTTAGTACCAACATTTTTTTAAATCTCTGCATTTTATGTTTAAATATCTAATAAAAATGCTTGATTTTTTTTAAATGGAACATACATATAGTTTGATATTCACTCAGCTAAACTTTGTACCATTTTGTTATTTTTCTCATGATGACAGGACCGCTCTTCTCGATACTGTTTCTGAATTGTAAGTCAAAAACTTATCTATACTATTATTTCTACTATTTACGTACGCAAAGATAGAGGTAAATCTTTCTTTCTTATCTTTAAATAAAATAACTTTTTGTTTAACACCACTTTATTGAGTTAACCAACTAGTTTCGACTCACAACTGAGTCTTCATCAGGGTTCAGATATTAACTAAATAAAAACAGTTAATTTAGTTAATATCTGAACCCTGATGAAGACCCAGTTGTGAGTCGAAACTTGTTGGTTTTAACTCAATAAAGTGGTGTTAAACAAAAAGTTATTTTATTTAAAGATATTATGTCTCACCACAATGTGTTTGCTTCGTGTGAAAATTTACTTTCTTTCTTATTTTTTCTACATCAAATCTCCCTTGTCAATGCACTTGGTACAATGGATCACGAGAATGCGCATTCCTTTCAAGAAGGTTTTCAATTGCCCATTTTTCACCACTTCGAGTACGTCTGTGGGAATCCGCATATACTTTACTAAAGCCAAGCTCATCGCGGATGATTTGATGAGTAGAACTATGACTGATGTTCTAAGAGGACTCTATCTTACCGGTGCACGTAGGAGTATTTGACCGATCTACGCGGCCACAAGTATTTCTTGAATTATTATTAATTTAAATGGATTTTTCTATGGTTATACTGTGCTTTTAGTTGTTTGGGATATGTCATCACTTTCCTAATTAACTGGCATAACCGACACTTTTGCGATATTTCAGTTAGGAATAGTTTTATATACATATTTTTAGGCGTACGAAAGGAATGCAGATACATACAAAAGTCTGCGGGAGGGGTCGTCTATTGTTCAACGACTATTCAACTCGATGAGGTAGTATATTTTTTTATCCATGGCAAGTTTTACAAAATTGACTTTTGGCCGCGTAGATCCGTCCAAAACTTGTAAGTGCGGTGGTAAGATTCTTTGTGCTAGAACCATCTCTCAATTTGCTGAATCTTGTCGTCCGTGATGGAGTTGACGGGGGTCCTGCTTCCTCTACGGTCATAAAATACTGTCCCCGTATTGTGATTTAAGTCTACCTTCCTAGTATTTTGATTAAATTTCCTAGCAAGGAAAAAATTATAAGAGTAAGAAAATAAATTATAAGGCGACTATTTATTAACTTTATTAAAAAGGACAAATGGCATGATTAATTATTTGAAAAATTTGGCAAGGAACAATGACATTAGTCAACTTGGTTCAACGTTCGTTGCGAAAATAAAATTACTGGTGCAAAAATAAGATAAAAATAACAAATTTTTTAAGAGATATTTCGTAAACAAATGAAATTCCAAAACTTTGTTTTGGCTCTCCTCATTTTTTTTTGCATTTTTTGACTCATTCCGTTGTCCCTTTCGCCTACAGATATAGCCTTTTAATACATAAATTTACAAAACTATTATTACATCACACGTTAGTTTCGTACAGGTAATCGAACTTCCTAGCGTATGAAATATCTAGAATTAAAGCTGCCACCGCTGAAAGCTACAAAAGCAATATCTTTTGTATTACGTTAGTTAATTCTCAAATATTCTTAAGAGAGGAAAATCGTCTTAGTGTATCATGATGGTTTCCATCGCGTGCACGTGCGAGCAATACACAAAGTTCTCTGGAGAAAATTAAGTAAACACGAAAGTTGTTTGCCTTTCTTTATTAAGCAAAATTTAATAAAATTTTACACATAAGTACGTGGAAAACTCGTAACACTGAAAAGTATAAACGTATTATTTTATTATAAGCACATTACTGCTAATGATTTTCATTTAACGGGTCTAATATAATGTACGATATAACAAGTATTCTTTTAATTTTTTATTTCAACTAAATTTCTGCAATTTACAGTTCTGTGGCCATTATGTCTGCTTCTATTTATCATTCATTTGTAACAAAAACTGTTTTAAATCGTAAGTTTGACTATTAAATAAATAATAAAAGTCAATCATATTATCGCTTTAGTACAATATATATATTATTTTATCAACAAAATTCACCTGCAGATTATGTTAGATTACACTCAAGAAGTAAAAATTATATAAACTTACCAATATTGAAAACAACAATGGCCCATCTGCGCTATGTAGGAGTTTAATGATATAAAGAATTGAATTCTCGAATCTAGCGAGAAACCTTAAATTATTTTATAATTTAAAAAAAAATTAAAGTCATTGTCAAATGACATTACGTTTATATTATTGTGAAACAAGCGAGCTTATAATTCATAGTAACTTGCAATTTATTTATTTATTGAAATTAACTTACATAGTCCAATAAAATATAATACATAACATGAACAACATAAAATACATCAGAATAAAAGTTATAGCAATTCATAACAAAAGCAAGGACAAATGAAAAGTACTAACAAAATGGAGACAAGATGTGGACTATCTTTTTAAAGATTGTTTGAATCTGGACAGACTTACACTGAAGAAGTCCAGATCTTGTCTTTAATTTTTCTTTCTAATTGATTAATTACTTTGGTTTTAAATTTCACAGAACTTCATTTTGATAAAATTGCAGCTTCACAATAATAATGTGTTCTTGAACACAAAAATGAACTTGAATACTCTGTCATGAACCGGTTAGTTAAGAAAGGCAGAGATGTCGCATTAACTAAGCAGAAGATGTAAGAGGAATTTGGGTGTCTTAAATTAAACGAGGAGACCTGTTATTTGTGCCCAATCCTCTATAACGTACTTTTCTTTTTTGTATTTAAACATCCACTCTTGGAGAGCAATTAAGATAAGTTT
Source organism: Agrypnia vestita (assembly GCA_016648135.1). Lineage (NCBI taxonomy): Eukaryota > Metazoa > Arthropoda > Insecta > Trichoptera > Phryganeidae > Agrypnia > Agrypnia vestita. The sequence goes on along the minus strand of JADDOH010003994.1, from coordinate 230,769 downwards.
AGTGTAAATAAAGGCGACAAAACATACTGGAATAAAGTTTAATATTATTATTATTTCCCGGTATAGAAGCAAAAATGGACCTCGAAGCTCAATCACAAGGCCATCAACAGAGACAATGTGCTGTTGAATTTATGTGTTACTTAGATATAATATTGCTATATTTATGTACTTCATGTAAAAACAACATACCTAATCAGTTTGATCACCAAATAAAAAAATAATAAAATAAAGTACTTGTCGTGGGTATCGGTGTACAGTTACAGCCTGTTGGTTGATGGTTAATGGCTTGTACGGGAAGTAATGTTCACAGGTACGTGCGTGACTTAATTAGTTATTGAGAATTCAGTCCACAAACCGTGGCGGTGGAATTGATATTGGGCCGGTAGCTTTGGTATTCCACTCCAGGGTTTAATCACCTTCACCCCGACCGCTTCCCCTCAATGGACCCAAGGAATCAAAATCTTCCCGAACCACTGTAATCGTTTTTGATAGTTAATCCCACCAAGGAACCTGCTTCGTTTTTTAATTTATGTATAATATATTTAACGATATTTTAATCTAATAATTATGATGGAAAATCATGATATGTCTGAATTTTTAAATTTTAATCTTCAGGAAAGCACGTTGAAATTTTGATCGGCAATGAAAAAATCAGAATTTCAAGAATTGCACTTGAAACTTGAATGTACACTTGAAACTCTCTTATTTTCATCACCATCAAGTTATTCTTCTCCTTGTCATCGCCGCGTATTGTTACGAATTGCCTCATTTGGTCGTCGTTGTCCAGTAATAAATTTTCTAAATTTACGAACCACGTCATTTTTTTATTAGCTTATATTTAGATAAAAGTATACATATTAAATATAAGAGTAAGTACAATACGTGTTTGTTGTTGCTTTTTTTTCTTAGTCCTCCTTACTTGGGGTTCTTGTGCTGAGGTGGACAAGTTTTTTGCTATTTATTTTCTTATTTAAATTGCTATAGTATACTTTTTAATTTGTCTGCAACAATTTTATTTAGCCATACTTTTAATTTTTTTTTAAACTCGTCAATCTTTTCAATATATTTAAGGTTGGATGAAGGATGCTCTAGAGCTTAGTTGCAAAATAAATATGACTTCTTTGTCCAAAAGTTATATTAAGTGTCATGTATAACAATCGTTATTTTCATTCTTTGTTAAACTTCTCCACCCCGTCGCGTGTAAAGGTAACATAATGAATAATTTTGAAAGTTTGGTAATTGGAACTCGGATAATGTTAAATTCACTTAATAATGTTAAATAAACTCTTATCCTCTTCTCTCAATATTCTTGTTACAACCAGCTATACATCAGTAACTTCCGTTTATTTTATTAGTACTTAATCAATTAATTATTTATATTTTCACCTAGGGTCATGATAAGATTTATTATAAGAAAGTTGAATTTATATTTCAGGTACTAGAGTGAGTGAGGATTTAAAAGGACACCATAAAGTTTGAGTAGCTTATTAGTCTTGTGGTTAGGACCTCGCCTCGTGATTATGATGATTATAGGTCGCGGGTTCGAATCTCACTCCAGACCAGCAAGTTATTCCTATTTTCATAGCACAAGCGTTTAGCTTACATTGAAAATAGTAGGAATATTTATGTGACACATATTCCAAATATATTTTTATCAAAATAAATTATAAAATATATTTTGATAAAAACAAAAAAAAAACATTAGTAAACGTTAAATTGAACTACAGTAACAGAAAAAATTCTACATCGGACCTAATTTTGTATTTGAATTCCTTATTTACATTTGCCCTTCTGTTCATGTCATAACACAATAAACAAACATTGTGAAAAACTAACTCATAAAAACCAAGTTTTCATTATACTCCCTTTCTCATTGAAACAGGTTTCGCACCTACTCCATGCGTTAGGATCGAAAATTAAACAATATATAAACCGTTAAAATTTCGAAAAATCCAAAATTATACTATAATTATTAAGTTTTTTTAAATGAAAATTTGTGAGATCATTTTTATCGTCGCCACGAGTCTACCTGCAAAGTTTCAGCTCGATTAGAATACTGGAAAAGGGTTAAAAATTGATCCAAATTTTTTTCGGCAGAAAAGCGACAAGCAGACGCTACGAGTTAAAAGAAAGGGAGTAAAAAAAGCTAGTGATTGTAAAAGTGGCCTTAATCTAAAATATACATATCTAACGGTTTATATATAAAATCAAAGAAGAATAGCTGCATTATAAGAATTACCATCTAGTTTCATATTAAAAAATGTTTTGTGAACATAAAAATAAGAAAAATATAAATTAAAAATATTCATTTATTAAAAAAATCACTTGCTCACACATCAAAATACTAACTTACACAAATTATTTTACGTAAATATTAAATATATATTTTACTGACTGCAATAAAGAATACCAACGTTATTATCGCTCATACATTATTGAATAAAATCGGTTTCATCCAGTAAAATTCACATGCAACTACATATTAGAATGCATCGACAAGGACAAAATGGCGATATTTCAATTATTTATTTAACAATGCCAACCCTTTGATTTCCACTTGAACATCTGTCATTTACATTCCTTTCTCATCACTCATAACGTTTGCCATTCGCACAATAGTCCTCATTATCTGCGATACCAACAATCCCTGGATCCGCATTGTATAGCCTGAGGCTAAATGATCACGTTTTACCATACCTACAGCGTATACATAATTTTAATCATATTGTCACGTATCGTGGTTGCGGGACGAATGAATGAAAACACTCGAAATGAATTAGCGATTTATTAATTAATGATTAATAATTAATTCATTATTCAATGTACAAAGTCACTTAACATGAATTAAACTTAACGCTATTCTTTAATGTACATATATTACGCATTTATTGGGTTACACGTATTTATCACTTGCTAGAAAATTCCGTTCTCGAATGTAGTATTTATCACTTATGTCGCTTCGCAATTCACGACTGGCCGCCCTAGACGTCATCTCGCGGCTCGCGCGTACTTCGCACTGAATATAAATGTCAAATAAGATAACTACAACTCCGCGGCGGCTTAGTTCCGCGCTATTTATAGCTGCAGATGCTGTTTTATCATAAATAATTTCTAAATTATTCTAGTGTTTAGAAGAAGGTTCTCGGTTGTTTCAGTCATTTGCAGACGTTTCGCAAAGGTTGTATATAATTGCAGATTTCTATTGACCGTTCTCGATGTTTCCATAGTGTTTTTCTAAATATTACATATTACCAGGGGTTCAGGCAGTGAGTTAATACTTTTTAGCGTCTTGTTACAATATTATAAATTAATTAAAATATGCTAATTAGTTAATCTAAAAAATTCGAGAATAAATAAAACAATAATATCTAAATAAAAGAATTAATAAAATAAACAAAGCAAAGCAGTTTACTTTGTCAAGCGCGATAACCGCCCACTTCATGTAGCAGCATTTTTGTTTTTGTTTTATTTGTCTTTTTTCCGGATGAATATACTATAAGCATATATAATATAATAAAAGCAGAATATTGTATTGTAGATTACTTTTTATGCCATTGTTAAATATATTCCGTTAATTTTTTGATTGAAAATACATTTTAGATAAACGAGTGCATTTTTGAAGATTGAGGGGCACATGGTCTCAATTTCAATTGTAGAGACATTTAGTTAGGGTTTATAGGTACGTATTTACGCTACGATTAGCCACTACTGCCACTGATTGATACGGGTACTTTTACAAAGTCTAGACGAAGTTATAAAAAATAATTATATCATTGCGAATGTAAAGCTATTGAAAGGGATAAAGGGGTGATAAAATAAAATTTCATAAGGTACTATCGTCACATAGAAATTATCAAAAATAGAGAAAATAAAAAAAAATACAGAGAAAAAATAAATAATCTGTGAAAAACCATAGGTAAATGATCCGGAAAATCATGCATACAAGTATGTGGTCTCTCATATTTATTTTCTGCCCTTGTTTCAAAATAATTAAGTATTTATTTTTCACAGTTATTTAAAGAAAACCGTAAAAATTTTGATGTACCAGGCATAAATCGAGAGTAGAATAGGATATTTGATACCCTTCTGGGGAACCGGAAACAAAACTAACCTAACTAAACAGACTCCAACGACAGCAAAACAAAATACTAAAAATGGTCTATGATCTGAAATACCTAACAGCAACTGAAACTGTATACCGTATAATACAACAATTAAACATTCAAAAGATTACAAAAATCGAAACACTTAAAATCATTCACAAACAAGTAAATGGCGAAACACAAGACGAAGACATAAAATTACACAAAATACACAAAAACACCAACATAACACTAGAACGGCTCAAAACTATCACATAACACACGCCAAAACAGAAACAGGACAATCACGACTAATTTGCAACGGATTAAAACTATACAACGACCTACCACAAGAGACCAAACAACTGACTACTGACAAAAATGTGACAAAAATGCTAAAACTCGGCCAATTATAAAAAATGATTTTCTATCTAAATTATGTTATTATTATATTCCTATATTGAATCATGTAAAAAATGTTATCCATAAACCTTTTCAGGTTTCTATTATATTTTAAATAAAAAAAAAAATTATAATAATTTATAACACCATCTCATTGTATATTAAAAATCTAATATTGCCAATTTGGTGAATATTTAAATGTGGTGTTTCTTTCGCCCTTAATAATCATATTCCTTGAATTTTTTTGCAAATCTACCAACCTACGCCATACAGCCCTGCTTACCGCTCCGTTGGGAATTGGAGAAAACACAATCTGTTTTCAGTTTTATTTCCAAGTGTTTCGATAAACCTCTGAAGTATCCTTGGAGACCCAGAATATCTCATGAAAAATTCAAACAGAATTATCCAGAAAGCACCACACGTAATATTTTTATTTGAACTAAACTTAACGTTGTACTGACTTGAAGTGACATGACAATCTTAATATTTATTTCCTAGTATTATATAATAATCTCTTTTGTGATTACACTATTAATTTTTTTAATGGCAACGCTTATTTTTAACAAGTTACCAATACCAAATGAAACTAAAGAAATTACAATACACAAACTTTTTAAACACCGTATCACTAATTTTATAAAAATATCAGGTAGAAGGTATGCTGAAGAAGTGATCCGCCCTTGACCTCTAAAATAGGCAATTTCAAGTATACCCACTCTAATATAGTATTTATTTTTGTATATACTTAAATTTTTATCTTAATTTTATATGTATATTTTCTTTTCTTATAGATTTACGTATTCTTATGATTGTATATAAATATTGTATATAAAATGTAAATTCTTTCTGCTTTCTTTTTTACGTTTTTACTTCTTTACTATTGTTTTTTGTTACTAGCAAACGAGAATAACTACCACAGAACAGGTTTTACCTAGTGTGGCAGTTATTTGTAACTTATATTAAAACAAATGTAAAATAAACAATAAAATAAACAAACAATAAATGTGCTCACTACGTGCAGCAACATTAAAATAAGTTTTCTTAATTAAACAGATATCTTAATTCAGTGGTACTAAATATCAGTATTAATAATAGACAACTATTTCAAGTAAGTAATTTTTTTGCCAAACTTTTATTCATATTCTTTTTACAAACAAATCATTTCAAGATTGCATTATATTATATATGCAAGTAATTTCAAAAGAGTTCTGTAAAAATATGTAAATTTTGTATTAGGTACTTGTATTAATATTTTTTCTAATCTTTACGTGGGTTGCTCTATTAATAAAATTCCTGGATGATAGCAATATTAAAATCTGAAGTGTTTGGTATATTTTTATCTCTTGTCAGTCACAAGGAGATACAGTACATGTAACATCACATTTAAGGAATATTCCGGAGTCCTTAGAAATCATAGCCTAACTCTGACCTTCGTGGAAAAACTCTTATTTAATTTTGCTAGGGACCCATTATTTCGGATACTAAGAGAGGGTCTAAGTATTTATTATTAGAATCACCTTCACAAAGAAGGGCGGGTGAATGCCCACGTCATTCTTGAACCTCAAAATGGAGAAGCTTTACCAGAAAAGGCCGTATCTGTGGTGCATGGGTGGAAATCCATTAAAGTACTAGCTTTAATTCCCTCACCCAGTCGGTAACAGTAAGTAGAAGATTATTAAAATAGCATGCTCTTAGAAAATTGCAGAATAATAATCCAGTTGGTAACATAGATGTTTTAGCGAAATATAAATATACCAGTGGACATAATATTACGATACACTGAAATAACTAATTAATACAAGCAGAATGGGTATTTCGGTATAAAGCCCATCCCATATTACGATACACTGAAATAACTAAATAGTACAAGAAGAATGGGTACATCGATAAAAAGCCCGTCCCATATAACGATACACTGAGATGACTTATTAGTACAAAAAGAATGGGTATTTCGGTATGAAGCCCTCTTATATTACAACATGATTCCTTTTTGAACATGTTCATCACTCGAGAAATTATATGACTAAAGTAAAAACACCACTAGTTAAACACATCATAATATTTCGCGACCATTTGTTATTTATAAAAAAACACTACGATATGACTTCCCTTGGTAGTTCTTGACAACTTACCTTCATTAACAGGCGATTAGCTCAAGTGGAAATTGTTCTTTCCTTCAAGTGATTAATACAGCCATTGGAAATTGTGGTTGGTTACGGTGATCGAAGGTGTAAATAAATAAATGCACGTTTATCAAAATGTTGTTACGGAATAAAGGAATTTACAGAGTACATTTTACAGAAATATACTAACAAATGAGAATGTAGTGGAGGTCAGCTCCACGCATGATTACAAAATATAAACCCTTTTCGCAACGATATCACATAAACCTTTTGACATGTGACAGGCAATTAAAAATCAACATTGTCTAAAAATGATTCTAATAAAAAAACATTTTCCCCTGGTTTTTCCCTACACAAACAAGATGAGATGAAAAATTAACAAATAGAATTCTTATATTTTTTGTAAGACACACACATACACACAAATTTGACCTTACGTTTTCACACTAAAATTAATGTTTATGAAGATAAGAAGTAAGTATGTTAATCTGAGAAATATAATTATGCAATTATGAAATGTGAATCTACGTTTATATTGTAACGAGAAGAATCGGAAAAGAATTACATGTAATCGATGACTTTACAGCATTCTGCACCTTTTACACTAAAATTGGAAGATACTGGAAGGTTCTGGGATGATTCACACGAATCTCGAAACGATTGGGCTACTCACATAAGTCGTCGAAGCGTCTAGACAAGCGGTGTCACCAATGAAAAGGCTGGCGCGAGCACAGCGGATCGAGTTTAACCAACGCGTAATTACTAACGACAAACCATAGTGCAAAAGAGTGTGGCCAATGCGTTTTAAATCGAATGACAGATTGATATCTGGCGAGTACCTACCGACTAGCGTGAAATCTTTCTAGTCGAATGTGAGCGACTTAAACAACGTACGAAATTGAACTGAATATTCAAGAAAGCGATCAATGCGATAAAAACAGCGTACTAATAAAAAACATTATTCGGTCGAGTGACTAGAGATAATTAGTGCGAATTAAGAACTTGGGTAATAAGTGTGTGAAATATTCTATAATCATCATAATCAACACTGCTCTAGTAAATTTTGTGTCCAGTGACTTTTTTGCGTAATAAATAAAGATTTAAATTGTTTTATTGTTTCAATTGCCTCAATTTTATGTTCTCTACTATCAATGAGGATGCTGGCTTGACAACCAGTGACGAATTTATATTCGTCACTGGTTGTCGATATTATCTCTAGAACTTTTAACGGTAATATATAAATTAATTTTGTCATATAATAATACATACTTAAAAATATGTTAACACGCGGTGCTTTTCAATTAACGGAATTGTTGACTAATCAAACAATGGATTAAACTAATTAATTAAATACATTTTTGTGTGTTTTACTTAACACGTGATACTTTGGAATACATAATATATCATTTCTCCGCGCCCTCCTTCATTATAAATGCCGGGCCGACGACACGATGTATCATGGACCAACTCCCAGGAGTTCAGTCGCATGTGACAGGTCGCTAATTTCTACCAAAAAAATAGCGTGTGTGCTGGGCCTGGCATCGGTTCTGCTCTCCCTTGACATGGACGCAAATTGCAAAAGTTCTTTTGATCATAGGCGGGGTGGGGACGGAGATTATACGCCAAACAAAAATTCTTACAAGTACCTAATATAAAATTGTGAATCTCTAACTGATACGTTACAGAAATTTAGGTCAGTAGCAGGTTCTTCGCACAACCACAAAAGGTTTATTTTTTAAGCTAATTTTTGACATTACGTTTTATACAGAATGTCTCAGAAACAGTTATCCAATCGGAGTATGAGAAGGCATCACTTATAACCCTTTAAATAGTAGAATTAATATAAATTCACAGCACTGATTTGAATGTCAACCATTTTTTAACAAAAACGACAATTTTGGCAAGAATTTAAAAATGTTTGATTTATTCAATTAATTCATCTCCCATATATTTTTTTATTTTATTATTCTTTATTTATATTTTATATTTTTAATTTTAAAGTATACGTTGTATGTTATTGAAGGGTCCTTTGAGCTCGAAACAAGTATTTTTTACAAATAAGTGGTAAAAAAGAAATATATTCTTATTTAATAAATTTTTATAAAATTAATATTTTTTTAAGAAATAAATTGACTCAATAGTGTAATATTAAAAAAAAATCATTTGAAAGACTATACCTCTCAGGATAAAAAGATTGTTATAATTGATGACTGCTATCCCAGCATACGCATACATACCCAGCAGGACGTTCTTATTTATGTACCCGTAAAATTTCGCGGAATTAGCGAAAATATTGTCTGAAGTATATTTGGACCCAGAATGAAGAAATTAGTATATTTATGTGAAACACTGATTTCTACCAACTTTTAAAATTTTTAAATAAAAATTATTAATTATTAATTTTAAGCCTTATTGGTGGGAGACTTTCATGTCACCCGCGAACAAGTACGGCTAGTCCGTAACTTTTGAGACATTTTTAGCCTTGACAATGGCACGTGATACCGTGTCAAAATGTCGGCCTAGGTCTTCTCAGGGAGACCATTTACAGGAAATGCGAGATATTCCAGAAACTACTTTTGTTCCGTATATATATATACCTATATACATAAACATAGTGTCAATAACATAATTAGAATATCCGTGCAATTTAGCACTTATATTCTAATTAATGCATACTCCTGGTGTAGGTATTCTACGATAGACGTATAAAATATAGGTACGTGTATGACTCATAATTCCAATTAAAATAAATATCTAATAGTTTTAACAATGAGAAGCTATAGTAGCGTTTCCGGTCCTAATCGTTTACGGTTCCGATCGGTTGGTTTAGTTATAAAATTCCGATAAAGCTTCTTCTTCTTCTTTTATTAGATACTTGATCTGTATTGACAGGTCGTCTTATGACATGGACGTCCAGCTCCCTCTCCATCTCTTCGGTGGTCTCCCTGGCGGTCGTCGCCCCTCTGGAATCCCGCGCATCACGGCTCTGGGGAGTCTTGTCTGGTCCGTTCTCTAGACATGATCCCTCCAGAAACGCCTCGTCTGCCTGCTCCATCGTACAATGTCCTGTATGTCGCAGATTCTGTGGATATACGCATTAAATACTTACTCTGTCTCTCAGGGTCTTGCCCGCATTGGGTCTTTATCTCGGTAGTTCTGAGAAGGTGGTTAATTCTCACCGTGTCCGCTCTTGCTTCGATACCGAATGTCATGATAGGTCTTATGCACGTTTTATATATTCTGACTTTGCTTTCCAATAACATGTGCTTATTGGCCCGTACAGTGTCTCTTCAGTATCCGGAGATAACCATTACTTTGTTTGTATGTCTGTCTGTCCGGTAAATCAAGAGTTAATAAAAAATTCCGAAACATCAAGGAAATCTAATTGCCTAAATCTTGCCCAGTCACAGTTTCACCAAAAATGCCTGAATTATTATTAAAATAGCGCTAAAAGGTTTTCTTTATACATAATGGGATTATTTCAAAAAAATTATATTTCCTCGGAGTAGAAGTCTCTAACCACTAAAGATTGGAAAGTGAATTAGACAGAAGATTCAGAGCTGCCTATGGCGTCTTACGTCCCCTTTATAGTGCGGTCATTAATATATCCGAGTTAAATGTCAAGGTCAACTGACTGCTTTTAAAATCTATGCAAAGGCCAACTTAAAGCGAAAATGGATTTACTCGTACATGGAGAAAGAAAGAAAAATATTATCATAAATTAAGATAAACTATAGAAGTTTCACACAGATAAAGATATTTATGTGAGAAACATGTATAGAAGTCACTATATGGTGACCATAGGACTTATGGGCTATATAAGCTGACTAAAGTGATCACAATGCAACGTTCACCAATTCCATCGTAAGAATATCCACACATTATCAAAAATTTTAATGGACTATTTTATAGACATCTATGATCTAAAATTAGCACAATATACACAGATGCTGCCATTTTTGACGATATCTCTTTATGGTGGAATTGGTGAATGTCGCATTGTGTAAAGTGATCACTTTAGTCAGCTTATGCAGGAAGCAAGCCAGCTTACGGTGTGAAGATTTCTATACATGTCAATATACTCAGCTTGGTCTCTGTAAGACTTCTATAATTTATCTGAAGTAATGATTATTTTTTTCTCTGCGGACGAAATCCACTAATTGTGTTTAATATTGTTAGAATAACATCGGTTCGGGTGAGATGTACCGACATAAGATTGACCCTCAGCTTTTAACCAGGGATGTTATGGAGCTCCGTAACCGTAACCGAAACTATCGGATATCCGAAATAAAAAAATATCCGTAACCGTCACTGAAACCGATATAAAAGTTTCGGATGGTTTCGGATAAAGGCGGAGTCTAAATCTAAATGACAGGTCATGACAGATTTTTGTTTGTTTCCCTGCCGAGCCATCACTGTCAGTTGTCTCTTGCAATAATATAATAATTTAAAAAGTATAATTTACCTTTGCTCAATTTTGACTATTAAAACTACAGTTAAGGTTAAAGTTTATTAATGAACATTTAATAATGGTTTCATTACTTACAAAATTCATTAAAAACCGTTTTTGTTATTATTTATTTTTTTATTTATTTATTTATTTAACGTCCTTATGGGCTTTTACAAATATACAGATTTTTTTTAAATATTTACAAACAGTTAAAGGTACAAATAATAATAGTTAAAGGTAAAATAGAAAAATTTATTGTCCATTTCCATTTCATTGAGATGTAAACAATTGTATCAGCTTTGTATATTATATAGGTACTTAGAGTACAGTAAAAGTGTGCCAAGATTTTATTACAATTTTAGATTTTACTCTTTATCTTTAATACTCAAGCAATACTTATGAAGACTGATTTATTACAAAGTACTGTACTTTTGCAAATTGTAATAATTTCTACAAAATATTGAATAATATTAATAGAAGTTACTAATATTATTTTTGTTTATTATAATTTTGTTTTTGTATTAAGTAGGTACATACCTTCATACTGTACCATAGCTCTACCATAGCACTTAAAGCGGCTGTAATAATAGTTCTTTTTTTGACTGATTATAAAAACAAATGATAATATAGACTAGAAATAAAAGTCAAATCTTGCTATTAGTATTTTATTTTATAATTTTAAAATTCTAATATCCTTAACCGAAATTATCCGAAACTAGCGGATAATCCGAAATAATTTAATATCCGTAATATTATTCCTATATCCGCATGCGTATCCAGATCCGAAATTTCATATCCATAACATCCCTGCTTTTAATCTATGTGTCTTACTTACCATTCCTACACACCAGATGCATACATCGCGATATTTCACAGGACATGGAAGAAGCTGGATAGTAGAGGCAGATTCATTATGCATTTCAAAATTTATTTATTTTTTATTATTTTTTAAGTTAACCTACATAATATTTTACATATATGATACACATTATTTAATTTTGATGAATTTTTTTCAATTTTTTTTACAGTCCCGTGAAAGTATAAACTTGTGTATGGAACCCAATATGTGAATGTATGGACAATATGTCAATATTGTCAGTAATTTTCAAACTGAGTCTGGCGAATGTGCCATTAAAATTTGAACTACCACATATGTAAGTATGTGGGTCATCTCGGGTCGTATACATATGTATATGGGGTATAAAAGCAAAGGCAGCAATATTCAAAAAAAATTTAATGCTGTCATCGAGGATAACTTATTTATAATGTACTGAATTCGAGAGTTTTAAGAAAACATAGCCTATAAATTTATAGGAATCATGATTTTGAAGAGATAGATACATAAAATTTATAATGTACTGAATTCGAAAGTTTATAGGAAACATAGCCAATAAATTTATAGGACATATGATTTTGGAAGGGATAGATAGATACATAAAAATCTAGAATTCACTTCATTTTAAATTATTAATCCTCCTTTCAAAACATTTTTTTTCTTTGGATATTGCTGTCTTTGCTTTTATACCCGACATATGATCAATAGTCATATACATACATATGATCAATATTCTCAGTAATTTTCAAACTGAGCTTGGCGTACACGCTATGAAAAATTGAACTTCCTCAATAGTCTCTCAGGAGGCGGGTTCAACCGTCTTACCGCTAGTTCAAACAACTATGGAAGCATGCCAGAAGTTCTCCGCTCTACAAAGGCAAATTGAGTGCGCCTGCAGACCTCGTATTGTCTCTGATACAATAGTGAGCCTGAATTTACAATCACTCCCAGAGCTGGAAATTGTGAATCTCACGACAGATAATCCAGATATAGTTCCGACTTATATGCTCTACATGTGGTGAGTAAATATATTTGCAACTGACGTTGCATTAATGAGTCACTAAAATTGAATAGTGGGCTACGTTACATAATTAATATTTTACAATAATTGATTAATTTATCTGTCTGCTTGTTTTCTGTTAATTTGTTTGTTTGTTTATTATCTTCACTTATATTATTATATTATGTAGAAGGCCTTTGCATATTCTTCTTCTCATGATGTCATCTCCTATCGGCGATCATTTTGGCAATTATGACTTTATTCACTGCCGCACGGAACAAGTCAGTCGAGTTACACTTATACCATTCCCTCAAGTTCCCTCAAGCCATGAGATGCAGCATTTTTGTATGCTTCTTTTTTACAACTCTTTTCTCCTGGATGATGAGTTGGTTTAGACTATACTTTGGTCCTCTCATAATATGTCGAAGATCCTTGATAGTCCTCAGCACTTCTCGGTATTTTTACATTCGCCGGGGACTTCAATACTCGTCACTCTATCCACCCAGGAAATAAATTTGTGTCTATAGAGTCACCAAGTATTTTATGCGTACCTAACAGAACACTTTTAAGATGGCTCTTCTTCTATTCAGAACGCAGAACGCTACAGAACGTTTGAAACATTTTGAAATAAATAATTACTTCCATAATTATAATAGAAAAAAAAACCCAATCACTCTTCTAACTTGTACGATGGACAGGAATGGGTTAATATTTCAAGTTTATTCGAATGCTATTAACCTTAAAACTTTTAAAATAATACAAACAAATAGATGAAACCGGCATGTACAATTTTAGCGTTTAATTATAAATAAATATTTTGAATAACAAAACTGGTTTTGTAAATGGAATTAATCATTATTTTGTTGTCCAAAATACGTCTCTACCAAATTTCAGAGGGACTTTTGGTCAGAAAACGGGTCAAACATTGATAACAAGATGTATCCCTAAAGATTTTTTTTTCGAAAAAGATTTGTCCTTTTATGATAGTTGCACTTACGTTGAAAAATATTTAACAGTTATGTATATTGTTAAGATAACAAGTCATTGTACGACTATACATGTGTTCTAATATTAAATAGTAAAAGAGTGCAATTTTCAATTATTTGATAATGAATATTAAAACTTGAGAAACAAAAATCCACGCCATTAGATGACATGCCTGACCTATAATTTGGCTAAACTACATCATTCATAATCGAATGTAAAAATGACGGTACTTGTACATGTTGATCCCTAAAGAATCAGTATTCATTTATTTAAAAAATTAATTAACATTAACTTCGTGTAATATCCAAGTTAGGGACATTACACGAAGTTACGGGGGCAGACGGACAGACAGCGAAAGTATTATAATTAAGATGTTTACTCAAAGTAGTTTCTGCGACTTTTCCAATCAAAAATCCGTGAAGATAAAATATTTGAATATTTCTTACGAAACCTCTGACAATTTGCATATTGAATGTTTGCTTGCCAATATCTCGCTTTGAATTTGAAAGTTAAACATGTTCAGTAGAAAATTTTCTCTACTGTTTGTACAAAGAAACCTGTTTCCTTTGCCCGCAAATATTATAGTTCTCTTATACGGATCTTTAATAAATTATTTACACAATACATTTCAGTATTCATGGTTAGTCGTCATGAGCAACGATCGATGCAGTTGAATGCTCCAGTGTAATCAAGCCTCACTAAAGAGACGTCAGTGTATGCAAAGCATACATTTGAGTACAGCCAGCATCCCCTTCAATAGCTCTCAGTATTTATTCCATTCCATCGTGTATAAATTAAAATTGGATTCAAACCTTTGTAATTTGTCTTAAAATAAATTCAATGAAAATCGTGAGTATTTGTTTCAATTTTCTATATTAATCTAAACTTTTAAACTGATCAGTTATTGCTACCCATCTCATAACAGGTATATCAGGATGATTGCTAATATAATAGTTGTATGATCCTGATAATTGTATAAGCAACAAATCTAATGTGATTTTTTTAAATAACGTTTTAAGCAAAGAATATCCGCTCTAAACTAAAATCTATTATATATTTACCATTTATCGTAATGTCACACAATAACCATTACAAGATTTTGTGTTATATCTATGTGTACATAAAATGGCATTTTTTATTTATATTTTTAGAAAAAGTTAACAGCAAATCTTAAATTTACATCCATAAGTTTAAATTATGCCAATTATGAACTTTCCATTGATGATTGTCAATGATTATAGCAAAGTGTGATAATACGAGATAACGAATGGTTTCAAAATATGTTGAAAAGGGGTGGAAGGGACGGAATGGTATGTAGGATCAGGACAAAGGAACAAAGGATGGGAGTATATGCGAACATAAAGTGAACTAGAGTGCGGTTGTGAAATCAATTTTCGTTTTTTGTTACGAATAGTCGAGTTAAAAATATAAATATGGTTTTAATTTAAGTTAAATGAATTTATGGGTCTGTAGATGAATCAGTTTTGTTAAGGGTTGGTTTGCAAAAAGGCAGATAAAAAGTAGGTGACTGACTGGTCTCCTGTTTCGATTTGGAATATGACTATATAGTACGACAAAATCACATTCACACCTCATCCGTCCAATATCAATATCACATATACCACATTTATTCCATCACAGTAAGCACATGTCTCATAAACATCCATTATTATTAAATAAATATGAACGAAGGTTACCTCCTTTCTCAAAAGCTTTTAATTAAACAGTGCAGTGAGACTCACCACAGACCCACGGCCGTTCTACGAGCAAAAGGTCCCGTATCGGCCTTAGACCTTAGCCATCCAGATTGGCATTATTTTAACACTAAAGCAAAAGCACTTGTGCGGAGCGGCGAGGAAACTGCACTCACCATTTCACTGTCTCTGAGTAGATTACGAAAACAGAAATTTATTCAGTAAACAGCAACGCAAAAAAATTCACAATAAATAATCATAATATCACAATAAATAACAATATAACCAAAAGCAGAGAAATACAAAGAAAAGAAAATAACGAAGCATAAATATCACTTTGTTTATTGAACATCAAAAATTGTATTTTCCTTAATTTGAACTATTTAAATGCAAAACTCCACTGCGCTTAATTGAAGTTGAGTCAAAACAACTTCATGCCAGTGCAGTTGGAAACAGTTCATAGCTTATTTACAATCACTCTGAAGAAACTTGGTCGTTTAGCGCTTCAAAGTAGAATTCTACGGTAGAAGACTCCGTACAATACAAAGGTCCGTATTACGAGACAAGTCTTATTTACCTGATTTTATATTTAGAGAAAAATCGTATTGTTTCTCAATTATGTTAACTTATTTCAGCATTCAGGTGGCAATAAGTCACATTTGGTTAGATTAAGTATTTTTCAAATTTGTTTAATGAAAATTTTCGTTTGTTTTTTAACGTTCAACCTCCGTTTCATGTCATGGCAGCAAAGTATTAAACTTAGATACGGCTATATATTTCCCGACTTCAGCAACCATTAGCTGCATCTACGAAACCCGCTTCAACGTTTAACCATAATTATTAATTTTAATTTAACAACTTTGAATTAACCATTTATTTAACTAGTAACTCTCCGTCTACCGGTTTCGATACCCCTGTATCTTCATCATGACCAGCTGAACTAACTATCCATTACCTATTTCAGCAAACAAATCAATTTTTGAACGGGGGCGTGGCTACAACTATGCTGGGGGTAATTGAGAAGTGGATGCCGAAATGGGGAATATGTTAATTTTTTTCAAAAGGTCAAAATTATGTCAAAATTTATCTGGTTATTAATTAAATTGTTTGTTATTAAATTATTATTTGTTGTTTGTTAATTTAATTGATTTGTTTGCTAGAATAGGTAATGAGTAGGTAGTTTGCGTCCGTCCTAATGAAGGTACAGTAGTATCGAAACCGGTAGACGTAGAGTCACTAGTTAAGTGGTTAATACAAATTTGTTTAATTAAAATTAATAATTATGTCCAATCACAAAGTTAACTTTACAAACATCAAAAACAGTTTAACAATAACTTCACGGGAGTGTTCGTATTATTTATTTATTTACTTATTTATTAATTTTTTCATTTGTACATTAATAATCGCCCTAGTGGACTTTTACAGTACAAGAAAATTAAAAGGATTTTTGTATACCTATCATAAAACACGTTTTACAGTAAATAATTAAAACTAATAATATTATAAAACACATTTAAGATAAATGAACAATATAAAATGTAACATTATAAAACAATAAAAAATGAACAATATAATATAAATTACTTTTTATATTCGCGCAAAAGTGCTCCAGTAATTTCTCTATTAACTCGAATTAGGCCCGAATTCAGAGTCAATACTTTTTGTACTGAAAATTACGCTTTTAAGGCGTACCTTAACCTTTAAATCATTAAGTATCGACTCTGAATTCGGACTAAGACGTCAGCAGAAGAAAACAACCGCAAGTATGTGAAGGTAAATGCAATACTCCCATATATGCTGATGGTGTACAGTCATCATAGAATTCTACGTATATGAAAATAGTAAAATAGTAAATAAAATATCACACTAAGCGTCAATCTTAAACATGTAAAGTCAGTAAAATTTCAGACCAAATAAACGTAAATTTGATAAAAACATTTATTGTTTCATTTTATAAAGATTTTTTAGTCAAATTTTGGTAAAATTTTACCGAGGGCCCATACTGACAATCGAACCACCAGTTAACCGTCCATTAGTTAAATGATATGACAGTTTATCGTATCATTTTTTAAGGTTATTTCAAATTGCGTTCATGCTGTTTGTGTAAAATTTAATATATATTTATCGTGCTGCTACAATTTCAAAGAAAAATGTCTTGAGATAGTGATGTCAAGCTATTTTTGAATTTAAATTGATCGGATGAAGAATTCTGGGTTATTTTTCATCTCCGACAGCTCCAAAACCATAATCAAAAGCAGTAAAATATTGCGATGCTTACGGACGGTTCAAAAAATTTTATAATACTAGCGTTGGTAAAATTTACTGACGAACAGCCATATATTTGGTCTTTAAACGAATATTTGATCTTTCATTTAATAGGCCCTTAATCTATCTTAGTTTATAAATAATGGTATTATCCCTGATTGCGGACAGAAATAAGTACCAGTAAAATTTTAATTAGAGAAGAGATGAGGATGATAACATTCCACCAATTTTAAATGTAATAAATGAAAAATGTAGTCTTGACGATTTGTTTGGACATGTCCAACAAAAGGACAAGATTAATTTTCTTTGTCGTTTCAGAAATATTTTTATTTCTTAGTAAACGTCATTCAATTTGTATGACAAGCTTAGCAAACACTATTTGCACTACGGATTACGGACTTCACAATCAGTATCTATTGAGCTTCTCAATAGATAATCCAATACTGATTTTCTTAATATTTAACATTCTCATTCTTCTTCTTCTTCTTCTTCTTCTTCTTCTTCTTCTGAGTGAGTCGTATCAGGTTAAATTTTCGATGGCGTTCAGTAACGTCACATCTGTAAATTGTTATCAATAAGTTACCACAATTAGTCGTGAATCTAATTTGCGCCCTATATCCATCAACCAAACATACTACACATTACATGCGTCACTCAGACAATACACGCCACGTGCCGGCACAAGAAGATGTCTTTAAACGGGTTAGCATTTTTTTCTCAGAACACTGACATTTCACACACCTAACCCAACTTAAATCCATTACGATCTTCGATTGTAAAAGTACCGAAAAGTACCTTTGTTACTTTAATCATCTTAACACATGAGGTAACCCACTTTTTGCTTTTTGGCCATAGGCATTAACTCTATTTGCACTAGTCTTTTTTAATACTTCAAAATTGGAATTCAATATTGATTTTTCAATAAAAAATCATTAATAAAGCGATCTCATGCATAAAAAGATTATTTATAAAAGGACCTTTACTTTTATAAATAAAGGTCCTTTTGACACCGGCAGAAGTCTATAATATTGTAAAAATCTATTACTTATACAAAAAATAACCCTTTCTTGGACAAGAGGTGAGTCAACTTTTATCCTTTGGTCCAGCTTAGAGAAATATATCATTCATCCACCAAAATCAAGGATCAATACCCAGAAGTCCCTGTACATGAATATTTTTGCTCGCATTTCTTTAATCTTTTCAATCATTTCGGCTCCTTTCAGTAAATATTTCACAAGGACGTTCATTATTTGTAAGAGTACGCTAAAAAAATTCTCAACCCCAAAAAACTAGCTGATCTCAATTTATTATTATTATAAAATTTTAAACCTTTTTATGTCTGGTGACAACATCTGGCATCACTTTGAATTTTTGTCATAGTATGAATTCAGCGTGTTTGACATTTTTGTGAAAAAAATTATTATATACTGGCTTCGATATTAAAGAACGATTTTATACCGAAGGAATCTTTGAAGAGATATCTGAAGTATTTTCAGTCTACTCCGTCAAATGCAATGATTAAAAGTGGGCAGCCGAATTTCAATGTAGAGTCCAGGATGTAGAAAATAACTCTCACAGTGCAACAAGGTTCTTTCTTCAGATAGTATTCCAAATCCATTGCCTTACAATATTTAAGGCTATTCACAACATGGCCCCTCAATACATAACCGACTTCTGCATTCCATTCTCCGCAAATAATAGACAACTAACACTTCGCTCAGCATCAACATCTAATACAAATAGGTTAGCTGAAGTAAATCGCGTCCACAAAACTAATTTCGGTGATCGTGCTTTCGCGGTGGCTGGACCAAAGTTATGGAACAAACTACCTAACAAACTGAGACAAACTGACAGCTTACCACTGTTCAAAAAACAACTTAAGACGCATTTATTTAGACAATCCTATAAAAACCTATAAAATCTAACCACAACAACGCTAGCTAATGTTTTCCACTCATATTGTGCACTCCGCGAAAACACATAATTCTTTCAGGGACTCACAAACTATTATAGTACTCAATTTTAATTCCATTTCTTGTATGCCACCTAGTGAATAAGTAATAGTAAATAAGTTTTTTCTTTTCTAGCAGTAAGTTGTCTTGTAAGATAATAATTTATCTGTGTAAAGCGCCCTTGAGGTGAGTATTTCGCGAAAACGGCGCTATACAAATTATCCAATTATTATTATTATTATTATTAGCATTTACGTCACGACCCCCCCCCCCTCCATATCCTTCCACATCGTCCTACCCACCTTCCTTAGTTGAAATCCCATAGCTCGACTGTTAAGACTGTGTTTTACCGTTCGACCTTAAATTACCATCAAATATCGTTCGCCACCTCCGGAACCATTCTCGTCACCATCGGGTAAAGTGTTTTCGTCTCATTTGAAGGAAGAAGAAGATTGCAACAGCTTTAGCTAAGCTAGCAAGTTAGTTAAGCTTCTAGTTCCCTCCCATTTCGTATGCAGCCCACATTGTCGTTTTCATTTATCTTCCATTTCACTTAGTTTATTGCAATCATATTTTATTCCTCACCACACCCCGTGCTTGGTTTCAGCTGCTTTCGTCGGAACTACTAAGCATTTATTTCGAATTTTTGTACTTCGGACATTTCTAAAAGTTACCTCAAGCGGAAGTATTACTGCCAGATAAGCATCTTGTGAAATGAACTTGTCGTAAGACAGACGTTGACAGTCGCATTTATTTGTTTTTAGAATTATTCCTTAAACTGTGAAGGCTAATGCAATGTGTGATTTGTGTGTGTAATGTGTGTAATGTGTCATGAACAGCGTAAATGTGTGAATTTAAAACCTATTTAGATTAGGTTTTATACAGCCTCCCAAAGAAATATATTATTTATTGTTTCGGAGGTAAGTTTATATCACCTTTCAATAGTGTTTAGAATCATGCAGAAATACAAAAAACCTTAAAGTTATATAGCATCACTTTTCAATCCCTTCCCTCCTTCCTCCTTCTTTCTTTCCTTTCTTCAATACTTCCTTCCAATACCAATCCTTCAATACTTTTCATATAGATACGATTTTTTTAATTTAAAATATTTAGATTGATAATGCCCTCATAAGGCAACTCAGAAAATTAAAAACGTAGAACTTAAAAAAACTTTTTTTTTCCATATATACAAGTCAAATAAAATTATTAAAACCTTGCAGAATTTTCAACCGGAAACAAATAAAATTAAAATTTAATTTATTTTAAATTTCATTTATAATATAGAGTTACAAACTAAACACAAAAACCATAAATAATATATAGCAAAAGTTAATAGTTATCATCATCATCATCTTCTTCCCCTTGTCCTTGTAGGGTCGAGGGCCCAAAAACTCGACAAGATGCTTCCATGATCCCCTGTCTTGCGCTGCTTCTGCTCGAGTGAACCAGTCCAGACCCATTCTGTTTTCAAATACATTTTTTGTTGTCTCTCCCAGCTTAATCTGGGTCGACCCACCGGCCGTCTTCCCTCCGGGGTTGCCAAGAGAATTCTTGGTATTCGTTCCTCTGGCATTCTGAGCACATCTCCAAGCCACCTTAGTTGTGATTTTTCTATGTGCAGGAGTAAGGGCTCCATGCCAAGGTGTGCTTTATGTCAGCACTTCTCACTCTGTCCATCAGTGTGACTCCCGCTACCCCCTTAGAAAACTCATCTCGGCAGCCTGGACTCTTGATCTCACTCTCTCCGTCAGGATCCAAATTTGTTGGCCAAATATTAGGGTGGGCCTGTACACAGATTTGAAAACAGTCAGTTTTGCCTTGACACTAAGCTCGGATTTTATTGCAATTATTGCAAAGTCTGTCAGTTTCTTTACTTATCAATAATATTAGAATGAGAAGATATGAGATCAAATTTTGAATTTTGCTCATTATGTCAAACGATCGCTTTAACAAAACTGCTCTTTTCTTCATCACTAGAACAATTATTTCTCGGCAGTTACCTACTTAGTTGGATCTTTATAGATTTCCTTTCTCACTAGAACTACCACTACTTATCAGTTACTTTGCTAGATCTGACCTATTTCACGTTTTCGTCTTTTTTTAAATATGTCTTACACAGCTGATATTTTAACCCCTCCATATAAAGAATCACCATGTGTGTGGAGATATAAATAGCAGAATATAAGGATACAAGTACTGGAGCGATAAAACGTGAACCGCTCTCGATAAGAATTCAGAGCAGGAGCGTGGCATTTCTATTTGTTTAATATTACAAAATGCTGTGTTCCGGAGGTTTGGCACGTATTTCCGCTGCATTTTTCCCGCAGCTCCACGTTATAGTAAATACGTAGAACCAATAATATTTACCGTAGCAAATCCATGACCAGTTTAGCGAGCTTTGCCAAGTTTCACAAATAGCCGCTGAAAGGACAAATTAAATTGCTTTGTGCTTTTCAACTAATTTTGCTGATTTATTATTTTCTATTTTATTGAATGAATTTTGTTTAAAATTTATTTTCAATAATGGTATATTTAACATGAAAAATTACATTACAAAGAATTCTTAATCATCTACTGCTCGGGTAGTATGTACAATATTTTAAAATATTATTTTCAATTCTCTGCTTCGTATTTATATACATAATTATTTAGTTATTATCTTATATTAGTCTTCACAAATTGATCACAATATATCCGTTACACAATGTTAATGATATCGATAACAAAATTGCATGAAATCGGTCATAAAAAACTAACCCATAAAAACGATGTTTTTATTATACTCCCTTTCTCATTTACTAGTGGAAACTGGTTTGTCGCTGAACCTACGCGTTGGGTTTCGGTCGGGCGACGCTACGAAATGGAGTAATAAAAATTTTCCAAAAATCCAAAATTATACTATAATCAAGTTTAGTG
This sequence comes from Agrypnia vestita, assembly GCA_016648135.1. Lineage (NCBI taxonomy): Eukaryota > Metazoa > Arthropoda > Insecta > Trichoptera > Phryganeidae > Agrypnia > Agrypnia vestita. Next base: position 208,063 of record JADDOH010003994.1, on the reverse strand, counting down.
TCTACCAGATGCGTCGAAATATCACTAAAAATTACTAAAATCCGAAATTATTCTATAATTATTAATTTTTTTTAACAAAAATTTGATAGATCTTCTTAATCGTCGCCACGAGTCTGCTTGCAAAGTTTCAGCTCGATTGGATCACGGGAAAAGGGTCAAAAATCGATCCAAAGTTTTTGTTGACGGCAAGCAAGCAGACGCCACGAGTTAATATAAAGGGAGTAATAAACTAGCTTACGTGCATTCCCAAAAAACTTACCGTAGGCAATTTATTTATTTATTACAATTTAATACTAGTAAGTATGTATTCATAATCGCGGTATTGACAGATTTTCACATACCGACCGCCCTAAAATTTATTTTAAAAATATTTAGTTGCTTATTACTGTGCAATAAAGTACACAAATATATAACTTATAATTAAATCTTCTTGATATCAACATTAACATTGTGATAAACATCTGCCGCCATCTACGGGCTACTAACCAAATCACGCCACAGCCGAGTCACACACCCCTGGGTTTACCATTTACTAACCGATGTCACGAGCTTCTCAAACTTCTTTCTTTCTCTTCTTCTCAGGCTTCGGACCTGCCAACAATTTTGGTTACTTACTCCGTTTTCATTTTCTGCTTTCATTTTACGTCTCACGACCAACGCTTACAACATGTAGTTACATAATATTATTTTGCTTTAAACTTTTCGGGAAGATATTAAATGTTAAATTTTATTACAAGTAAAAAAAAAATCTAAATCCATTGCACAGCAAACATCTTTGTACCGTTAATGAACCATTGCGTATAACTTATACTCCATTTCACTCTCATTTTATTCATTATACACAACTATGTATGTTTTTTTATTTGAAAGTTATTTTGAGCATTAATCAAATTACAGCTTTCTAGGAAGACGTGGTAAATTTGAAGAATTAGAAAATTGTAGACTAATTACGAAAATCGATCACTCAGCTTAGTACTCTCGGGCTATTTTAAAGTATGAATCATTTGCCTATATTACTCGTAATAACATGAGTAAACTTGTCTTATTTTGTTTGTAATCTTACCTATCAGTTCCGAAAATTTCAGTGCGTCAAACGTCTATTTCTAAGTGGTATTTCATTATATTATATGTCTATCATTGATCCCGCCATGCATTTTGCATTTTTTGCACTACAAATGTGGCAAAAGATCTACAGAAGAAGAAGTAGTGAGAGCTACTGTACCATTCTTCATACAGCCCAAACCTGAGGCCATCCGATTTTTACTTTTTCCCAAAAAAATCGAGCTCGTCCTCCAGTTTCATTTAATCGATTAAAAAAATTTATTGAAAACCACCTTTTGTAAAGATTTTAATACGCATACTACGGTACATTTATATGACGGTTCCTAGAGAATACCTAAGTATTTACTTATTTATAGCCGACACCCATGAAATAGTGACAATGACTTTTATCAAAATACTTTAACATTTTTGTTATATTTCCCCTGTCAGAAGTTATTAGTATTATTTTAAACCCTGCGATTGTGCTGGCGGAAAATGAAACAGTTTGCGTCTTTGCTAAGCCCTAGTATATAGATATTTATATTATCTTTTAATCGGTCCACGGAGAGGCGGCGGTAGCAACATGCGTTAAACGGCCGGTTCGGGTTTACTGGCCTGGGGTTCAATCCCCATCTCCGGCCATTTAATTTTTTTTTAGCCGTGTATTCGAACGAAATTACAGACGAGAATTATTCACGAAGTACCATTAGCCAAAAAATAATAATTAATGATTTTTGACTTGTAATTACTGCAATACACCTGCCTATCTAAAAAAAGTTATAAATAATATTTAAAATAAACAGAGAACACAGCGTTACTCAGTAAAAAATTATACATTTACAACTTTATTTAACAATTTAAATAGAAAATGCAACAGATTGGTTTCCACAAAATCATTAATGTATACACCGACGGATTTAAATTACATGTTGTCAGATTACAGTTATAAAATGTTACAGATTATAAAACATTTCGTTTACAAATTCACTTAGGTCGTTGGGGAGTTTATTCTTACATGTATCAAAACTCATTAACTTAACTAATTTCTTCACGTGTTGCCATAATTTTGCTTTAATATTGTTTCATGATTACTAAAATATACTCTAAGTTTCCAAATATTCTCATATCCAACTAGTACTTAATTTACTACGCCTTAAACATCTGTGAATCTTTGTTATTGGTTTATGCAATGTACACTGTGTTCTAGCATTATAATTATTGAAACTATTATGATTCCTTAATTAAAAAAATTAAAAAATAATAATAACTCAATCAAATCGAAAATGATTTAATAATTCTACGATTTCTAATTTACGTAAATATTGAAAATTTCTCTATCTAACTCTATCTAGTTAAAAAGTTGGTGATAAATCAATTACATGATTCCACCACACACAACAGACAAAAAGAGTTAAATAAAAGCATTTAAAAAAGTTTCCGTGGATGTGTTTCTAAAAGATTGACCTAAAAATAAACTTTTTAGTATCGAACAATTAAAAGTGTACTTAAAAAGCTCTCAAATATATCACTGAAGATGTGTATAAAGTAGTTAAAAATTCCATTTACTTCTGTAGGGAAAGTCAGTGAATTTACGTTCAATGTTTACTTTACACAGTTTGTATCGAATGAATTTAAAATGATTTGATAGTAAATGACTAAGGTAGAGATTTCCTCTTTTCATTTAAGGGCATAAACTAAGAAAATATATCACATATAAATAAAAGCGCAACTTTGTAATTCACGCTTTCTGTTTGTGCTCAAGTTAGAAAAGAAATAAATACAATCATTTGAGACGAAGTATCAATTTACTTTTTAATACACATTAACTTTGAAGTCTCAAGTTTTATTCTGAAGGTAAATACCGAAAGGAGATGTTAAAAGAGATCGCTCATAAATATGTCGATGACAACAATAATAGCACCTTCTACCACACTCTCGTACTATCTATATCATTCGGGGAACGTTCACATACGTCTGGAAACGACGAAAACTTTATAGTAAAAGCAAGAATAATCTAGGAGGTTATAAGTCGTGGACGACGGCCGATGTGACCAATTCCAGCCGATAACAAAGTGTTCATAATGAATTAATCCTTAATTTATAAATTGCTAATTAATTTCACATATTTTCATTTGCCCCCCGCAGCCACGATCGGTGACAATATATTATTTATCATCATCATCTTCATCCCTTTGTCTAAACAAAGCACTTATATTTTCCTCTGACTTGCACCCCTTCGGTACGATAAGTCAAGGTCGTAAAAGTCAAGGTTGATATTGTCCTAGATTAGTCGAGTTGCCTAGTACCATTAAGAAGATACATTTTGACAGTCACTCCATGGGCATTCGCAAAACGTGACCATGTCACCCTAATTGAGACTTTTCTATGTGTACAAGTAGCGGCTCCATTTTGAATATTTCCGATATGTCTGTGCTTCTCATTTAGTTTAATTATGTTACTCCTGCTACTCCTCTAACATCGCTCATTTCTGCAGCCTGGATTTTTTATCTCATATGATCACCGCTACATATGGAGCATATAAATACAATACAACGGATGCAGAAACGTTTCGTAAGAATATCCTGTCGTGCGAGTTAAGGTAGAATTTTTAGAGATTATGAAGAGTCTCTGCGTTTGGAGACAAAAATTTAAGTGATAGAAAAACAGTCCAATAACGGATCTGTATATGCTACATAGTTTATTTAACTTAGGAACTTCGAAGACATCAATTTCTAAGCCTCAAATTCTCTTGGGAACCTAAATACATTTCAGTCAGATCACCATAGGAACAACATTGGTCAAAATAACTCAATTACCAGTATTTGCAGTTTATATAACATGTGTCGTCGGATGTGAAAAGGGCGGATGTGTTAAGCAGTTCTTTAAAAAACTTAAGAAAAATTCCGCTCCAATATACACAACGTCCATTAGCCGCTCCTAGCATTTTCAAAAACTTTCAGATTCTTCATATTGACCGCAACTTGTTTTTGTGTTTACCTGCCGTATGATATTACTTTCAAAATTCAACGAGAGTTTAAAAAATATTGGTACAACAATGGTGGAACATTCCACATGAATCTAGAATCATCTACACTATTCTCGAAGAAGCTATAAAATACTATAAATATGGAGAAACTAACGTACCATCTCGTAGCATCGCGAAATTTGACATGTATAAAAGATTTTCAAGCGTGCGTGTGAGTTAGTTATTTCTGACAGCGGGCCAACGCCACAGAAAGGCGAACCGTGCGACCTGAGATGAAAACAAGCGATAGGTATTCGGCGCGAGTGAGTACTTACGCGCGAAATTGAGCGGAACGACCTGGCGGTAGGCAATAGAAGTGCAACAAAGATTCTAGTCACGTGTATTAGTGCAAACCTATGTGAAATATTCTAGAAACGATTAGTGTGTATTTAAAATCGGTTAGATTCGTGTCTGCTGACTTTGAAATAAATAAATAAATTATTTTTAGTGTTTCTTGCCTCCCACAATCACATATGTATTATTAACGTCTCTGTATGTGTATCTTTAATTAAAATAAATTATCATTCTCTTCATAACAATACATAGTTAATGGCCATATATAAAAAAGGGAATATACGCAGAACAAAATACAGTTTGTATAGTTTAACTGAAATTTTTTTATCACCGTACTGTCTTCCGTCGCTAGAGAATTCGTAAAGCTAGAATTTTTTTGGACAAAAATTTGTTTCAGAATTTTACAACGTGATATTATCATGATGTCTGTTGGTACTTTAAACTGAAATTCGTAGGTTTATGCAATTTATTTTCTGGAAACCTGTCACTTGGGATTTCAGCACAACAACTCGACTGGGTGTTTCTGTCTATCGCGTCTTGCAACCATACCTTACTTTAAAAATTATACATATATAGATAAGACCAAATACTGATTAAGAAATAATATTATGCTTTGAAATAACATATTTTCGACCATTGTTTATTTTTTAGAAATTAACGGCAATATTTTGTGCCGCCATAGTAGGAAAATAATAAAAGTTCTTGGAATCTAGGACGATTCAAATCTTGCAACATTTAATATTGAACATTTTTTTTCTTCATAAATGATATCGTAAATATTTTTAAGGACTCAATTTACTTATGTTTGACATTTTTATAAAACGATCTGAAGCATGGACGACTGTTCCATTATATTAATTAACGAATTTTAATCAATTGTACAAAGGGTTTATTATTAAAAGAAATTTAATCATAAAATAGTTTAATGCCAAATAAAACGTTTCCACCCTTCTTCTTTTTTTAGTGCCCTGTTCGTTCAATGGACGTTGACTATCATGTTGGCTATGGGAACTTTGTTTACTGCAGCTTGAAACAGCTATAAATAGACTAGCCAAACCATTTCTAAAGTTTTTCAGAAATCTCCTTTTTCTAGGGCCATGACTTCCGGCAATCTTTCCCTGCATTATGAGATGCAAATCTTCTATATATTTTTTAGAAGTTTTCGGATTTTAATTGTTTTAATAACTTATTTTTCTTTATTCATCCGAACCATAACATCTTCATCGTAACTTTGTCCATCCAGCTTATTTTGAGAATTCTTGTATAGATTCACATCTCGAATGCCTCAAGCCGCCGTATTCATTCTTCCATGAGTGAATAATTTTCGCCTTCCCTTGGATAAAAAGCGCAATAGGCGGTCCACACCTAGACCTTCTATAGTCTTTTACTCATTTTCACATGCCCATCATATGCGTGACATTGAGTCCACTTAAGTAAACATAAATTTGAATTAAAATCAATAACCGCAATGTATTTCCATCAAATATTAAAAAAAATATTATATTTTATGAGTATGGTATAGTCCAGAATTATATAATAATAATAATAATAATATTGGATTATTTATATAGCGCCATTTTTGTGAAAATTTCACCTCAAGGGCGCTTTACACACAAAAAACTCTTACATACTAAAATCATAGAATCACAAAATGAAAAATAAAATGAAAAAGAAAAGGGAAAGAAAAACAGTTCAAAAATAGTAAACCAGGGTAACACAATCTAATCTTCTATTTTCAATGGTATATTCCATTTTTTTTATTTATACAGTAGATACATAATAATGTTTTTTTTATAATAGTTGATTTTGGATAATTGAGTTATAACATTTTAAAGACATTATAGTCCCCATAATACGAGCCAAAGCTCGAGCTTATGTTTTTTATATAGAAACCATTTGAGACATGTGGGCAATATACAACACATCTTTGTCCAAAGTCAAGGATTTGACTTCTTTCTTAAACTGTTCGTATTTTGGAATGTTCCTCTCTTGAAATTTGTTTTACGACAACAATGTATTGTACCGTTTAACTCCCAATGTACCGTTGTGCCATGGTGGTTCTTAGAGTTGGTATCTATATTTGTCCTTTTTTTCTATTACTATTACTTATACAGTCTATTACTTATACAGTCTAAGGGGTGAGATTTATTTATAAAATAATCTTTGTAAATTTGGCATAGGAAGGTTGTTTTATATATTTTTGTGAGTGATGATATAATCACAATCACAATCTTACCTCTATCCTCTATTGATTCCTTTCGAAATCATGGTCCTGCCAATCGCAGTTTCCACCAGTAGTTGTTGTTTCCAGTCTTCTCTTAATCGAAAAATATTTTCAGAAAATTTCCTTTTGGTATAGGGGAGAGTGGCATTGAATGGGATAATTTGATCAAATATATAAAATGAAAATTTTAAGGATGAAACTCATAAAGAATAATTCCAGGATTATTCATAATTATAAAAATAATAAAAGTTAAATAATCGAAACTCTTAAGCCTTGTTTCAATTACTTATAAAGCACTTCATTTCCATGGTAAATTCCGAATGTCATTTATAATGTACTTCAAATATGTTGTCATTATTTCATTCTGTCAATCAATTTCCGTACATTCGGCATTTAATTATACCGATTACCTGTCAATAGTCGCGTTCTTTAAATATGTGAGCAATTGTCATGATTTCCTCTCAAAATTATTAAAAATATCTGTTTCTTAATAATAATTCCCTGAAGTCTGAGAGTGACGAAATATCTCACGACATTTTTTATTTAATTTTTGTACAAAAAGGACAAAAAAATAATCCACATTTAGAAATCGTCAACTTTAATTGTATTCATTTGTAGCGGAAGCTCACAATGGCAAACATTAGGAACTATAAAACCAATCAATGTTAGTTTTTACGCCAAGTTTATAAGTCTTGTCCCATACACGTCCACTCTCCTCAACTTTTTGATCATTTTATTAAAATAAGTAGCTTCTTTGTAAATCCCCTGTATGTTATTCGAGTCACGTCTTTGGGCTTCATACAATATTTTTCTAATTTCCGATACCAAGTTGCAACTCCATCCATCGAGTGATACTTGAAGTTTTAGTTGCAGAACTTACAGAGGCGAATATGCGGGTGGAATTTTGAATGTGATCGCATGAACCAGCTGAGTGAAATGTTTGATTTCCTGTGCTCGGAAATTAAAATTATTTATTATTCTTTCAGTTTACGAACAAATAAAATATCCATAGCTTCCAATCCAACCTCATTCCGTTCAATTTAGTATGATTTCAAAATTGTAATTGAATAAAATGAAGACATTGACTTTTTTAATAAAATATTCTGAATTACACATTTCTTATTAATATTAATTTAATGAAAATTAAATCTAATAAGTGCATCCATTACATAAGCGCAAATGTCATTGGTATTAATCATTAATCAAAATGTGTAGGTATAAAAAACTCTCTGTAAAAATGTCCGTCACTAACGCCACCAGATGGCACAAATATTAATGAAGTGTATAAAATGAGGCACGAAAAAAATAGAAATAGGGTATAAGAAGAAAAAAATATATATTTATCTATTTAATACTGTCTATTCACTTACGTTATCAAGACGCTACGCTATTCTAGAAAGCGTTGTTTTCACAGACTTATTTCGCGGCCGAAACATATAATAAAATTACATAATTTTTGATGGGTTATAGCTAGTATGTCAATAGGTACTTCATATTTATTTGTTTACATAATAATATGAGCTAATTCTAATATAGCTACACTATAAAGCTACATTCGCTTCTACACTTTAATCACAAAGCAATCAAAGACACGCTTTGTTCCAGTGGCATTTTGATACACATTTACTTAATTTTCAGAAGTTTAAAACAAGGTTACTCGCGAAGTTAAATAAAATTATAACTTTAATTACATCGTGAAACGTTCGCTGGTGCTGGCTAGTGAAGCCCATCTAGGTTAGCCAGTTGATGGAATCGCAATAATTCTAATATCTAAATCACCATCTGGCTCGGCCGCCAAATTTTTTTCAATATTTTTGCTCACCAGACTAAAGCATAACATTATTCCCATTATTTAAATTGAGGTAAGAGTCTCGTTTCCAATACTTTAAAAGTGGTTACCCTGGGAGAATAAAATTTATGTAGAAATTGTGTAATTTTTTTACAAAGATGTGACCATTATTATATATTTCATTTATTTATCGGCATTTGTATACTATAATTTTATCGTATTTTTTTGGGAAAAAAAACAAAAGACTGCGTCATGTCCACTTTCTTGATGCTCCTCCTCCATGACTGACATGCAACTTTATCCGTTACACGTTTGTTCGAGACGAAAAAGAAGATCATGTTTTCTTTTACTGGAAAAGTCAATGTACGTTTCGGAAAAATGTCTTCATTTCAGCATTTTTTCTTTAACTTATTGGCGGAAGAGAGACATCGTGAGCTAGCCGCATACATTTGGCTCGAGTCAACCAAGCAAGACTCGATGCGACTATCCCGATCCTGGTCGTCACAGGTAACAACCACAAAGACCGATTAGAGTGCAGAATTTCGGTACTTGATGTACCCATTTAACAAGTAACCTAGTTCAGATACTATGGCATTGAAATTCTCAGATCTCATGACTCTCTCCAAAGAAGTAAGACCTCAGTTTAATTAGGCTCCAGTTGTGGCAGACTGCCTGAGAGATGTAGAATGGAGGAATAAAGATATGAGAACAGATTGCAAGTTATGCATTTATAAGACCTGTATGTGACCTACTCTCACACATGATATTGAAGCGAGGGCGGACACTTTCAAGACAAAGAGCATACTAAAAACAACTGAAATGAGAACTCTGTGTGTAACATACACATCATGTTGAAGCTGGGAAGACTCTGAATGATCGCATAAGCAATCCGGGAAGTCTGCAAGGTCTAGATATGGTCAGATGGGGCGACCGGCGACTGGTACCAACACGTACAGAGAATGAGTACAACAAGGTAACCATACATAGCACTGCATGTCTTACCAGATGGACCGCATCCACCAGGGAGACCCCCGAAGCGACGGAGAGATAGCTGGAATTCGGAAGAAGAAGTTTAAAAGGATATTCAATTGATCTTAATAAAATGAGAATCAACAATACATACACATAAAAATGTTGTCGGTTGAAATCATTCCATACGACGAGTGGGTGCCAGCAACATTCCTGTATCCGGTTACTCTTTCTGTCTGAGAAATCCACTCGTTAAAATTCAATTTATGACATTAGCCATCAAAACTCTCGTAAATATTATAGGTAAAGTTGATGGAAACGCTCGAGCCGTATATGCACGTAATAAATTGGCCGGGACGCGAAGCGGATCAGACGACGTCCTCAATCTTGCTATATTTCACGCGATATTGCTAAGTGCCCATCAACGACGCGACGCTTCCAATTTAAATGTATGAATATAAATTTAATCCCTGAAACTGCAATGGATCTTTGCGAATGTCGTGTAAAATTTCCAGACTGAAACTATCCAGCGAATATTGACTGTATTGTGAATTTATTAAATCAATTCGTTTATTATTAAATGTTTTCATTTTTAATAAAATCATTATCACCATCAATTTTAAAACCACAAGTTGTATGACACGCATCACTTTCATGTACTGATATGTAACTAACTTGGCAAAATAAATAAATGCGATATATACTACGAGCGACAATTGGATGGAATGTTGAAAACGTGTTTTCCAGTGTTAATAAAGTGTTCATTTAAGAGTGATATGCTGCGACATAGTGTAATCTAGAGAAAATCGCTAAGTTTAATTCGTTTTAAATCACTTGGTGCATTGAATAGTTAATTAACCATTAATTAATATATCCATAATTACTTTCCAGTGCTTCCATTCCGTCTTCCCTAGCCACAATATACGACTATACGAATCTCCTTCTTCATTCATCTTCGCAAATCCAACAAGTCACTGGAGCTACTTAATAAATATCCTCTAATACTCCAGGAATTGATAAAGTGAGTGTTTATTGAGGCGTGCTTGTTTATAGTGTTACGGGATTGTAACTGTGGAGGCAAATAAAACACAAGAAATTATTTATCGATCTATTAATTACTTAAATAAATAAACACTCTTTCTAATTCACACTAAATTTCTTAATTCGCACTAATTATCACTCCTGAATAATTATAACTTGTATCATATCCTGATTCACTTAATTCGCTTTATTTGCTCAGATTTGCACTAGAAAACTTTTCGCTTTTCGGAAGGTACTTTCTTGATTTACTTTCACTGGAATACTAAGCGCTGGCCATACGAGTCGCCACAACGTTTCTCGTTCTATGATGATAACTCTCTATCAACAGTAACAACTGTTCCGCGGCGTCTTCGCTTTTATAGACCCGTGTTCTGTCGCTTTCTTGATGTTTCCAGAATCCGGTGGACCGTTTGAGAGATTGAGATTGTGCGATTCTTCCTTCTCGTAACAATATGCATGATTTCTTACTTTCTTAGAAGAAATTTAATCAATTTAAGAAACACTCAAGAAACCTATTCAAGAAAAAAATATAAAATTTAATAAGCCAACGGAACATAATGTTTTATAATAAACTAGCTGTTCATACCCGGCGTTGCACGGGTTAAGGATTATGTTTAAAATAAATTTGTGAGGGTAAACAAAGGTTCCATTTGGACGGTACAGATTTGCATCAAAAATATATCAGAGAGAGGGGAAAGTGTAAAGAATAGTGGGGAAATGTCGCTTATGTTACCCGCCAAGTCCTAAAGAACTAATCTGTACCTTTCGATCCGATCAATCGAAAGGTACAGATTTGCAAAGAAAATATGTCAGGGGGAGGGGAAGGGGTATGAGAAGAGGGGGGAAATAACATCTATGTTACCCGCTGAGTCCTAAAGAATAAGTTTCCAAATTTTGAGTCCGATCGGTCAAACGGTACAGATTTGCATCGAAAATATGTCAGGGGGAGGGGAAGGGGTATGAGAAAAGGGGGGAAATGAATTTGAATAGAACAGTGTGGATTTGTATAGAGCACAAACAGACAGACAGACAGAGAGACATTGAGTTTTATAGGTTTAGATGAGCATTTTATAATATATATTTTTTATTTATATTTATAATATACATTTTTTTTTTTTTTAAATAGAGATGTGAGCACGGAATACGTGTCACATCAATATTCTTACTATTTTCAAACTAAGCTAAACGCTTGTGCTATGAAAATAGGACTAACTTGCTAGTCTGGAGTGAGGTTCGAACCCGCAACCTTTGGATCACGAGGCCAGTGTCCTAACCACAAGACCAACAATCTACTCAATTTATATATTATTGTAGAATTATTTTATATTATATAATTATTATTATATTATATATTATATAACGATATATGTTTATAATATACATTTTATAATATATAATAACAATAAATACATTATATTATAATTATTATGTAATTATTTGTATTATCTTCTAAAATTATGTATATTTATTATCGAATATGTATTTTTAAAAGATTTATTATTTTTCTAACATGTTTTGGACTGGCATACAAGAGTTTGGACAATTCTGTTAAATGTGTTTTTCTTCGTGAGATTTCAGAAATATTTATTTTGACGATTTAGGGAAAACAAAATGAACACGCAAAGGGAGGAGACACAAAAAGACCTTGCAGGTCTGGCTCGTCCAGCATTAATCGGGGTCTACCAACGAGTGATGCGAGGGACAGGATGTGTAACAGCCTTATCTCTAACTGACCTACTGACCGCACCCTTAATAGATGGTGCAAATTATTATCGGGACAATTTATCCCGGATCCCAATTTTGAGAAGAAAATGTTTGTCCAAATTCTACGCCAAAAATAAAATCCTTAATATTGCGAATACCAATTCACCAATGACCAATGAGTAGCTTTTTGGTCTTGTGGTTAGAACACTCGCCTCGTGATCCAAAGATCGCGGGTTCGAACCTCACTCCAGAGTATCAAGTTAGTTCTAATTTAATAGCACAAGCGGAGGATTAGTTTAAAATAGTAAGAAAATTGATGTGACACGTATTTCGTGTTCACATCTCTATTTATTTTTTTAAAAAAATATTTAAAAAATATTAATTTCTGTAAAAATTGTACAAACGTTAATGTATCTAATGTCTTAAGACAGGAATTTTTAATATTTCTTCCGATTTTTTTTCCGATGAATACTACAGTTAAATTTAATTCTGAGTAGACATTGAGTCAGTGACCATCCGCTTACCAATTGCATTTTACGTATATATTTTACCAATTAATGTCGCTTTATATACTTATCTACTTTTTTCATATCCTCTCTTCTCCCTCTTTATTTTTAATAAGTGTGTGGTAATCGGGAGCTAAGGCGTTTCTATTCGGTTTTTTTTTGGGTCCCAATCCTAGGATTGGTCTGCAACAAGCACTCGCTTTCTCCACTCCTCTCTGTCACCTGCCAGCCTCTTCATTTCTTGGTAGGTGCTACAGGTCCGATAATCTGGTCTACGTAGCTTAATCTAATCTCTTATCCGTAAGAAATAAATATTCCAGCCAATCGGAAGCAAGAAACGGACAGCGCGGCGGCGCTGTTTCCGGCATGTTGTATTTACCATTATACCGTCAGCGATCATTGTCAAGTAATATTCCTGTTAACCGTTTCATCTGTAAAGGTCGTTTAACAAATCTCAGTACCAAACAGTGAGTATTATTTAACTACACCAGTGTTTTACTAGATGTGCCACAAACATTTATTTACACCTCATACACGCGACATCACACACTAAACACGAGAAGATTCTCCTGGTCGGGTGGGAATCTATCATCACATACTACCGCATTGGGGAATCTTCTATCTACTAATATAGTACACTGTTACCGGTCGCTCAAAATGCGACAGATGAGATGGCGTATTTTGTGTGATTTCATCGATAAGGTTATTCCATCTTTCTTTGTTTTCTATCGCTTCAATATTTTCTGACAAATTATACTCTTGGATGTAAAAAAATAGAGTACTTCACCTACAGACAATGTCCATAAATCCTATGCCATTTGTATACCATAGTTATAAGCACCATAATTCAAATAAGTTTATTGTTAATTTTAATTAATTAAAGATTTTGTATAATTTATTTAGAGTGGTTTATACTTACAAAGTTTTTAATTAATTAAAATTATTGCAATAAACATCAAAAATAAATTAGTTCATGCCTTGTTCACGCCACTGCTATTTATTCATAATATTTAAATATTCAAATACTTCAGCAAACATATTCACTTAAAGATTAAATATGCAAAGAGATATCATCACTCTATACCAATATTTTAAAGAGGTAAAGTTTGTAAGTTTAGATGTAAGAGGTAATCTCCGAAAATAGTCGTTCGATTTCAAAAATACATTCACCAATATTGAGTATAAGCCTTCAGAATTATTCAGGCTATATATTATTCCAGATCGACATAGGCTTTACTTCAGACTAATGGTTTCAGGATGGACATTTATGGGCCACGATATCTAGATTGCAATATCTAATCCAGGAACCAATGTCTGTGAATGCTAAATCTGCAGTAAAGTTGTTGGGTGTGCACATTTTTTTTTAATAGATGCGAACACGGAATACGTGTCACATCAATATTCTCACTATTTTCAAACTGAGCTAAACGCTTGTGCTTTGCAAATAGGGCTAACTTGGTGGTCTGGAGTGATATTCGAACCGCGAACTTTGGATCACGAGGCGGGTGTCCTAACCACAAGACCAATAAGCTACTCATTGATTTAGATCTCTCAGTGAATACAGAAATAAGTAAAACTGTCAGTGCATGCTTTTATTATCTGAGACAGATTAAAAGTATTCGGAGATATCTTCCCCAGAAGCCTTATTTACTCATAAATGCATTTGTGGTGTCTCGTGTGGACTACTATAATAGCATTTAGCTGGACTTCCAAAATTTCAGCTGGATAGACAACAGTCCATTCTAAATGCGGCACCAAGAATAATATATTGAGTATCAAAATTCTCGCACTTAACATCCCTAGTAAGTTGTATGAAAAAACCATTAAAAATTTCTAAAAATCCAAAATAATAAATACTATAATTATTAAATTTTTTTAACGAAAATTTTATAGATCTCTTTGATCGTCGCCACGAGTTTGCTTGCAAAGTTTCAGCTTGATTGGATCACGGGAAAAGGGTTAAAAATTGATCCAAAGTTTTTTCTTTTTTCGTCAAGCAAGCAAGCAAGTAGACGCTACGAGTTAAAAGAAAGGGAGTAATGATAGTTATATTCTTATCAACGCAACATTGTTTGGACGAGTAATTTAGATTATATTAATTTTTCACTGATATTCTTGAAGTCTCAAACTGAATTCCACGCGTGCAAAGCTGCGGGCTCAGCTAGTAGATAAAAATATATAAACATAATCTTTAATAATATCCAAACTTAAAAATGATCTCAATTTTTCGCGGTCGTTCAGAATTTTGTGCGTGGTTTTCTCGGAGGTTCCAGAAAATTATACAGAAAAGATTATCCACAATTTAATATTTAATATCTTATAATCTCAAACCGTCGACAGTCACCCACTAAGCCACGGCGATCGACCAAACTTTTCCAATATCGCCAAGACGTGAATAATCGTCCCATATTAAAACTCTGCAGAAATGCATTTATGTACGGAGTCGTCTCGTTTGAGTATCTAGTTCACACGAGACATATTTTCATAATATGCCGACCTTGGCAAATTCCATTATATGCGAAGGATCAAACTGATCATATTAACGACTCATTTTTTTTATTGCTATATTTATCGATTTTTGCAAATAGTCCCATTATATTGTAAAGAGATGCGTAGTAATCAGAAAAACGCGTAATTAACGATTTTACAGCAGTCTACACCTTTTTCATTAGAATTAATTTTAAATTAATGAGTTATTTTTTATTTAATTGGCTAAGTCACGCAAAGCAAATTTAATTTATTACTAGTCTCATATTCACACTATTTCGCAATGTATCAACTTGACACAATATAATATTCCATCAAAAAACCGCATGTAGTAGTTGCATTCCACGCATATCCTCAGATTATAATTACCTTTTGAATTCAGTAGATATTTTTAATACTAAAGACTAAGAGTATCATCATAAGGTGAGGCATATACTAGAAACTCTTCCGTGTTTATATTATATACGTTATATGAACCCTTTTATGTTTATGTTAAAGTTAAATCAGGAACAATCGATTAAATGAAACTGTAAAATTGTTTTATCTGTCATTTATATCAAATTGACTTATCTATAATTATATCTTATCTGTGTCATTCTTTAATTGTGGGAGACATTTAACTATTTCTTCTGTATTTTGTCTTACCAAGCAATTATGTCTCCCTGTTGGATGAATGAATAAAATAAAATAAATAAAATTAAAAATTAAAAAATAAAATAGAACTAGAAGATGCTAGAAATTTCTTGAATGAACCTCACAAATTTCATAATGACTAGGCAGCCGTCGTATGTTCGAGAAGACATTAATTTATCTATCAAACCAGTGGCCGACAGCTGCATAGATAGTATTTGTTTTGACATTTCTTCCGACTGGATATTATCCGCCGCTGACGACGGCTGGTGTGGCCAGTCATGGAATCGGAGCAACAGATATTAAGAAAAATAATCGAGTGAGTTCTTACCGATATGTGAACAATCAAAATAATGCAACTACATCATGTGAGAATTGGATGAAATATTATGTTTTATTGATTCATAAATTGCGAAATTGTGTGAATTTGAAACTAGTGATAGATTAAAATCGCATTGCGTGACTATGTCAATTTAAAAAAAATAATAAATCATTAATTAATTAGTCACTGATTAATTTTCAGTGTTTTCATTTGTCTTTCGTATTCACGGTCCACGACGGTATTCAAAATATTGTATTATTCTGTGTGAAATGGATATTTACTTTCTTATAGAATTCGTACTCTCTGATAACACACAGAAATAATATTACAAAAGAGATCCAGAGGCGCACAGAGAGCGCAAAACTATTATATCAACATTATTTCCGCCTCCAAAATCCGATAAAATGCAGACTTCTGTTCAGAAACACTAAATTATTAGTGTACAAAACGTGTTATCAGACCGGTGCTCAAATACGCTTCGGAGAAATAGATACTGATTAAAAGAAACGAGCGAGCACGGAATGATTTTGAAAGGGAAAATTTGTGACAATTTTTGGAGCAATTCCAGATAATGGCGCAGATGCTACAATGAGCTTTATACTTTTCTGAAGGAGCTAAGCATCAAAAATTGTATAAAATTGGGAAAACTTATGGTGGCTGTGTCGTGTGGAGAGAAAGACTGAATAACAAGCACCGAAGTTCCTGCTGAATTCCAGATCGATAGGGCGAAGGAGCTTAGCAAGGCCAAAATTAAGATGGAACGACAATGTTCTTATAGACATATCTGCCTTGGAGATTCAGAACTAAGGAACTGAGGCGCATGAGCGGACGAAGACTCTTGAGGAGGCCAAAACCCACCGCATGTTGTGGAGCCAACAGTGATGATAATGGCGATAGAATTTGTACGAGAGTGTAGCATGTTTTTTCATAATTGGTTAAATAATATTATAAACAGGGTATAACAGAGTAAGTCCACAATACTTTACAGGTAGAATTCTGTCTAAATTATGAGTCGAAAATTTTGAAGTAACAATTTTATAACATCAAAAGTTATGGAGATGGGTGACTTCAAAAGATGCATTTTTTATTCAAAATTTCTAACTTATCTTGTAACTGTAAAATGTTGTAGTACTTTTGAATGAAATTATATAGAATATTAAAAATTCATTCATTTTAATACAATACAAATAAAATGATTAAATTGATAAAATGCATAGGTAACTGACGTGGTACTCTATCATACGCCTTTTCTAAATCTACAAATGCTGTTTATATCGGCTTGGAAAACTCCCACGATTTTTCGATAGTTTGCTGCAGGGAGAATAACTGGTGTGCTGTCCCTCTTCTGTTCATAAAACCTCATGCTTCCCTTATATTTTTCCCTCTGTGATATTACGACATTTTTCTCGAGAATTCTAGCTAATATCTTTTCTGGTTGACATAGCAGTGTGATCGCTCTATATTTTTCACATTCCTTTTTATCTCCTTTTTTTTTTGATTTGTGGTTGTATCCACAGCATTTGAAGCATCTCAGAGTGCTTATTTCTTCTAGTACTATGCATCTGTCCCATCCCCGATGTGTAGTTTTTTCGTCTGCATTATTCTAATGAAAGTGTTACCATCCATTTCCAGGATCGCACCATATGTGTTCTGGGTTCGCTTGTTTTCGAAAAAATTTCTGACTTGTAGTATTGAATTTTCCATGATGCAATCATTTTGTGCTTTGATGTATCTGGTGATTGTTTCGTCGTCGTGTTTTTCTGTTAGTCCAAATATTTTTATTTGGGGGTATCGTTGTAAGGGGATGCTGATTGCATAATTATCCTCTGGTTTTTTTGTGGTAACTTCCTTGAGTTTTTCCACGGCTTCTTTGGATTTACACTGGATTACATTACCTCCATTTGGTATATTCCTAGTATTGCTTGTATTTTTCTTTATTTCTTCGTATGTTTTAAGGCTATTCTGGGTATGCTTGGGAATTATGACAATTACATAATTTTTCTTTGGTAAATTTTGCTATATTAAATTAAATTAAATTATATGACGGCCCTCGTAGTGCAGTGGGTATGACGCTGGCTTCCCACACCGAGGGTTCCGGGTTCGATTCCCGGTGAGGTCACAATGTTAATCTATGTGATTTACTCAAGCCTGGGTATTTTGTGATGTATTTCGCTTCTGTAATTGGGCCTCCTGGCCTGTTGAAGCGTAAAAAAAATAAAAAAATAAAAATATGTACAGTGGAACTATGATACCTATTTGTCAGTCCATGGGCGTACTACCGCTTGTCCACGTGATGTTCATTATTCGGGTTAGCCACCGTAGTCCGGTCTGACTGAGAGCCTTGGTCATCTATGTCCTTATCTCGTCTGTTCGGCTGCCTTTCCGTTTTTCGTCAACTGAACCATTGCTGTCACTTCCGCAAATGTTATGTTTGAAGCTTCATCCCTATTAGAGTGAATAGTTCTCAGTATACTAGTTCCTGGCACATTCTGCAAGTCTTTGAAGTAATACTTCCGCCTTTTCAAGATACCTACCGCTTTCATCTTTTATCGGGTTGCCATCTTTCCTTCTGATACTTTTGATGGTCGTGATATTTGTACTTTTGCGTAGTTTCTTCACTGTCTGCCAGAAAGTCTTTGGCGACGCATAGAAGTCTTCTTCTTCTAACTTCTTCCCAAATTTTTCCCATGCTTGGGCTTTTGCGTCTGCCATTTTTTCCACACCAACTTTCACCTCCAAGTAAAATACATGGGTAGCTTCTATTTTATTTTATTTGTAAAATCTAAAGCAAAAACTTTGTTGTCAGATATTTCTATAATTAAAATAAATTATCTTTGTATATAACCACTTTTAAGAATTCCAAACAATTTCAGTTTCTTCAGGACAAAATAAAATTTAATCTAAATATTAGGTCCTTACATATGAAATTCACGTTTTGCCGTACTGGCAAATTTGATCTCAAATATCTTCTCTTTGGTTAGGAATTCCAAATCCAAATTTATACAGCTATTTACTCATGTATTTGTGTTTTGAAAATTATAATTCATTTGTTTTTTCCTCAATTGTTTTTTTCTTTGCGTCACTCAGTTTACAAAATGAAAAACTTGAAATATCGCGTTATTTACGAGTACGAGTTCCACCGTAGACCTAGGCTGCAGAAAAACGGGCTTCGAAGGATTAATGATGTGTATGGCACTTTGCCTCAATAAAACACATTTGCGTTTTTGTTCCAACGTTTTTCGTTTCTGGAAAAAATTTTCGAACCTGCCAGAACAACCCCTGGGGAGGCCGAACCAAGTTATAATTGAATGAATTGAAGTCAGCTATGTAGGAAGCGGATCCATCGCAAACCACATCCGAGTTAGCTGCAGGCTGCGTTGTTAGTGATAAAACTGTTTTAATCCACTTGAAGCAAATTGGTAAGGTGAAAAAGCTTGAAAGGTGGGTACCTCCGAATTGAGTGAAGCAAATCAACAAACGCGCGTTGACTGCTGCGTTGCATTACTCAACCGGCACAATACTGAAGGGATTTTAAATCGAATCATTACCTGTGATGAAAAGTGGATCCTTTACGATAATCGGAATCGCTCATCGCAATGGCTGAACCCTGCCGAACCAGCCAAACCATGCCCCAAGCGAAAATTGACTCCAAAAAAGTTACTTGTGAGCGTTTGGTTTGGACTGTCAGTGACTGGTGGATCCGTTTCCCTACGCTGTTGGGCTTAAATCTGGCCGTACGATTACGGCAATGTCTATTGTCTGCAAACTGCACCAATGATGCGAAAGCTACTTAACAATCGAGGCTGGTAATACGCTCTAGCCACTTGCTGCGTTCATGATAAGCCAGACCACACACTGACACAACAGACGCTACCAAATTAGAGGAGCTTCAATTGGAATGTCTAAGACATCCACCGTACTCTCCGGACCTTGCCCCAATAGATTACCATTTTTTTCGAAATTTGGATAACTTCTTGCAAAGGAAAAAATTCAACTCCGATGGGGCAGTCCAAACCGCCTTCAAAGATTTTATCGATTCCCGTCCGAATGGTTTTTTAAGTAAAGGGATCGATGAACTACCTATGAGATGGCAAAAGTGCATAGATAGCAATGGTACATACTTTGATTAAATAAATATATTATAATAAAAAAAATCGGCTTTATGTTCCTCCCATACTAAACGTCAATTTCATATGTAAGGACCTAATATATATAGCTTTGTCTTTTCGCTGATCTAGAGATACTAGAAGTATTTTTTTTATCTGCAGTGTGAAACCAGAGTTCAGTTACATGTTGAAAAAATATATTAGTTTTGTGAGTTTCAGGGTTGTTAAGCGGACATAGCGTTAATATACTCAATCTTAAATATAATATAAAAATATGTATACAGCTTGTACACACGTTAATGAAAATTGAAAATTCCAAAAGATAATCTGATAAAAAAAATATATACAGCTTGAACACGTGTTAATGAAAATTTATCATTCCAAACGATAATCTGGGTTTGTCAGTTTCTTAATGTCAGAAGATACCATGTTGTTCCAAAAAGACTATGTGGGTGTATAGTTTAAGAGGATACCATAAAGGTTTTCGAAAATAGAAGCGGAAATAGAGGGATGAGGGAAGAGAAAAAATAACCAAAGAATAGCAAATAAAGAACCTGAAACTTCTGGTGCGGGAAAAGACTTTAAGTTTGAGTTGTTTTTTTTAAAGAAGTATGTCCTAGAATACTAGTACAAAGCCTTAGATTGGCAGTATCTCGGTCTGCAAGTGTTTTACAAGACTGTGTTTTTTTAGTAATATTATTAGTTTGTTAAATATATATATATATGAGTATTATATTATATATATTATATATAGAATATAATATATATATATATATAAATATATATATTATAATATATATATAATATAATAATATTATATATATACTGGTCCTACAGGTACAAGGAATTAAAAAAATAATTCCAAGGCGTCTTCTAGTGTATATAATAAATAATTTGTAAGGATATCATATATTCATTAAAAATAATATTTCTTAATATTCCACTTTAAAAATATAAAGGTATCATTATCAGTTGCGAAATCTATGTATACTATGTCATGGGAAAGGACCATAGATATATCTAGCATTTTTCATTCAAATATACGAAAAAAACTGATTGAGAACATATGTAGGGTATAAAAGCAAAGGCAGTAGTAATAAAAAATAAAAAAAAACAATTAATGAAGGTATTGAGAATCACTAATTTATAATGTACTGAATTCGAGATCTCATGGGAAACATAGCCTATAAATTTACTATTTTTTAACTAATCTAAACGCTTGTGCTATGAAAATAGGACTAACTTACTGTATTAGTGCATGGAGTGACATAGAGAGAGATTCGAACCCGAGACCTTTGGATCACGAGGCGAGATCCTAACCACAAGACTAACAAGCAACTCTATATGTATAGCCAACTAATACTTCATGTATCAAATGTATAGCTATTTTTTTTTTATATTTCAAAATATTGTGAGAAAATGTTTTATTTTACGTTTTTTTTCAACATAGTAATCGAGACACATATTTTTATGGATGTAGAATCTTGGTATTGATGGACTTTTCTAGGAACACGTCCCCCAAGAATACTGAAAAATTACTATATATGTATATTTTAAAGTATTCCCTAACTTATTATTATTTGATTAATAGCCTTTTATTAGATCGTGACATTGTTGAGCAGACCACAATAATTTACAGCTAGAAATTTAATAGTAGGGGTGTTTAAGTTCCTTCATTGTCTTCGCGTCTTGTTGCATTTCGAAATTATGGTAGTTCGAATGTTCATAAACCGTTTGAGTAGTTAGTTCTGTCGCATAAGTTGCAAATAGCCTTAAGTGCTTTGTTAATAACCGTTACATTTACTCGTCTATCTGTTTTGAACAGATAAACGATAGTAAGATAATAATAGTATGCATTAAATGATAAATTCTCGCTGTGTTGATGATTTGATTCTTCGTAGTACTTTATTTCAAGTTGATTGTATCAACATTTAATGTAAATTTTAGTGTATGTGAGCTGAAAAAATACAAAGTACATTTCTTAATTGTAGCTGTTATATATTATACCACTCATAGGACACTTAGCAGATTTTCTCCAATGTTTAATCTATGAACCATTTCCATTTTTAAAAATTTGGTTATTTTCAACTGGGAAATAAATTTTATACTGAAGTACTTGTAAAGACCGCACAATCCAAAGAAAAATTTGTCCTCTGCATTTTTTCTGTGACATGTTTACATACTGTAACAAGAATTTATGCAATGTCAGGTAATGTCACTAGTTGTAACACTATCGAAGAATCTAAAACAGCCTGTAGCAATCTTGGGTTATCTACAACCTTTTCGAAATATCTAGAAACGCCTGATCCGACCGAGAAGCAACGAGAACTAGAAAGTACGAAAATATCAGCATTTTGAGGTATATGTTATATGCAGACTGTTTGCGTTGGTTGTGATTAGTTTTATGAATTTAATATACGGTACCTACATTTTTTTCAAGGTTATAAACAATTCTACCCAGTAAACCTAACTTAATCAATGAAAGCATACAAATGCTTTTCTAAAAATATAAATATTTTTGTGTTATATCTGAACGTACCTTAAGCAGCGGAATTTGATATATCAGTTTTTTTTTTCCTTTTTCTCATATGTCATTAACATTTTAAAATATCACGCCAAACTTTTTATGATTATTGTATTATATACAAAAACGTTTACCCCCTACACACTTATAACAAATAAAGTTTACGTTGTTGACTATCATTTTTTTTCTTATTTCATTGGGACTGCATAAAATTTTTAAGAAATCCATCAAAATTAAATAATGTGTAATAAAAATTTTTGTTTTATTAATTTGAATGTCAATATATTCTCTAAGCTCAATCCCACAATTTAAATATTATTTCTTCTTCTTCTTTTGTTAGATCCTTGATCTGTATTAACAGGCCAGCCCTGGTCTCGTGACGAGGACGTCCAGCTCTCTCCCCATCTCTTTGGAGGTCTCCTTGGTGGTGGGCGCCCCTCTGGAATCCCGCGCATCACGAAGTCTCGTCTGGTCCATTCTCACGACATGGTCCCTCCAGAAACGCCTTCAGTGCCTGCTCCATCTTATAATGTCTTGTACGTCGCAATTTCTGCGGATTTCCGCATTGCGTACTCTGTCTCTGAGGTCCTTCATCTCGGTAGTTCTGAGAAGGTGTTTAGTTATCCCCGTGTGCGCTCTTGCTTTGAATATTAGTGAACTACAATTATAAGTACCAGTCTGAAGTTAAAAATCAGCTCGAGTTTCAAAACAAACCTGTATTCAAATTCATAAGAACGAAATATGAATATCTTCAGTGTTGATTAAAAATTTTAAACATATTTTGAAGTATTTCACTTTCTTAAATTGCATTGAAAATATTTATTTCCTTACAGTTCATCATCAAATTTAATCCACATGCTTGCATTTCAAAAGCAACCTAAATTCATTTCAAAATGTATTTACATAAGTCCATTTTAAAAATCAAAATACATAAATAATACTTGCAAAATAAGAGTTTCATATAGGAACTTCATGTTATTTGAATGTTTTTTTTTTAATTTATTTTTCTATTTATATATTTTTAATTATTTATATTTGTAATTTGCCAAAAAAATGGTTGACGGAGTTAGGTACGTTTTAACTTTTGATTCCTCATATATAAGATAACTTCATATTTATGAGAATCATCGTCAGAATGACGTGAATCAATATTTAAGATCGATATTAATGTTTTGACTTACAAAATATTTCGTGACTTGTCCATCAAAATATTAATTCTCCGATAATTACCATCTTAGTGTTTTAATAATACAAATATTATTATTAAAACACTAACTTTCTCCGCAGGGGTAGGCAGAGAGGATTGAACGCCACACTCTTCTATGCTGGCACACCCCTTTGTTTCGGCCACATTCATAAATCTTCTCATACAAGTTCTACGGTTGTTGTGGCTTTTAACAGGGCCATCCTCAAATACTTACAGTATCTGATCGTGCCAGGTCTTTTGCGGACGTCCTCTATTCCTGTTGCCTTCAACACTCGCCTCATACATTTTCTTAACCATCCTTTCCTTGTTCATACGTTCCACGTGACCAAACCATCTCAGCACTCCTTTCTTTATTCTTTATCTACCACACTACAGTCAGCATTACATTCACTTCTAATTTGTTCATTCCTGACTCTATCGACCAAAGATTTTTCACACAAGCGTCTTAGTGACCGCATTTCCACCGCATTCGGTCTACTTTCATTCCTCTTTTGCCAATTCCAGGCTTCATTTCCATGCATCAGGGTTGGCACTAGAACGCCAATATGTACCGCTAGTCTTGCTTGCTACCTTTGATAGATTCTTATTGGCCATAATAATTTAAAACACAATTGAACATTTTTTATTTAATAGAAAACCAGAATTTTCATAAATGCATGCATCGTAGGTACATAATTTTTTGTTGTATCATCTCAATGTGCTGACAACACCAGATATGTTTTCTACGATATTATTGACCATGTTTTTACACTTACAGATATTTCTACCTGATTGAGACGATATTTTTATTTCTATTTACAATTTGCACGTACAAAATTCTATGATTACTTCTGTATTTATTTATATATTCATGTAATAATGAAGATTATACCCGGATAAGTATAATTATACATCTGATTTTAGTTTGAAAGTTAAGTCGAATCGTTTGAAAAGCCTCTTAATGCAAAGCATCGATTGCATTCGAAATTAATGCAAATGTTTTATTTTCCCGAGTCTTGCAAAAAATTTTCAAAAATAACCCTTTGAAAAGCAGCACTAAGGTGGAATTTGTCGTGCCCGGAAGCTGACGATTAACATGAGATGCCAACGGCTTTGCAGTAATCGGAGCAAGGAACAAAAGCTCTTCTCGACCCGTTTTGTTCTTTCATATTAGCCGGAACGGAATTAAAACTCATGAATATTAATTCTTTAGTGATACTAGAAATAAACTTGTTATTTATAACACAGCTAATTAGTGCACTCGATTTACTGATTGTGAGAAAATTGTGATTTCTGGTACATATCAAGGACCCAGAAAAGCTTTAAGTGATTTTTTCTTTTTTGATATCAAAATTTTAAACATCGTATGTACTTCATTATTAACTAACTAAATAATTAAATACATTATTTTATAAATATTGATTGTATTATTTGTATGTACTTATATTTTATTAATTACACCTACATGTTTCGGAGAAACCTTTCCATCGAAACATATGGGTGTAATTAATAAAATATAAGTAGATACATACAAATAATACAATCAATATTTAAAAATGTCATTCAACAAAATTGCTAAATCAATTGAATAAATTATTACATTTATTGTCGAAAAAAATTATTATTTAAGATCTAAGATATTTAAAAAAAAATTAAATTAATCAATTTGAAATATGTAGGTATATGAAAAAATATTTTGAATTATCTCCCTCTATAAACACGAGATTTTTTCCTAAAAGCACGTAGTATTTCACTTTAAAAACAATATACAATTATTTTAATTATTCTGACCACATCGTCAAAATTAAAATAAACAAAAACAATATTCAAATTGATATTAAAATCTCCATTGTCTCTTCCAAGATAAACTTTTAAGTGCGTACATTTGCATAAATTTATTCTTCTAAATGAAGATAATGATGAATCATACAAAACCCTTTGTTTCCAAGTCTAATGTCTAGCATTCCGTAAATGATACAAAGATCCATTCAAATATCAACATTCCGTATACGATACAAGAACGCAACGACTTTTCAGTAATTTGTTTAATGTGTAACCTTTTTCTTGATAAAACGAGAAAACTGAGTTCTACGTCTAGGATTACAGAAAGAGTACGTAAATCTAAGTGCACTGTCTTGTTCTTCCTCCGCACGTGGTTCTCGGGGGAGAGCGGTGGGGGGGGGGGTGAGGGTCGGAGGGTGGATTACCACAAATGCACGCGATAAAACTAATACGATTCTTGAAACCCGGCCAATAACGTGTCCCGCGGGAATGTCCTCAGTGAATGCAGCTTAATGAGATGAGGGAATTTCATCATTGTAATGAAAAATAAAATCATACAAAAAACAAAACGTAAATACAATAAAAAATAAATAACACATATGTATATATGTAATATAATACATCAAAATATAGATCTCATTATCAATGTCGATATCTGTGCTGGTTTATGGTTTATTTAAGATTTCGACTCCCGGTGGCGGTAGTAGAAATAAAACTCGCATACGAAAAAAATAAAAAAACTAAGAAATACTATTTTTCTAATTTAAAATAATATTTACTGTTAATATTCTGCTATCTAAACTTCAAATAGAATATCTAGACTTCATATAAAAAATATTTTAAAAGTAATTGAAAAAGCTTTGGATTGAAAATGAGAGAACGCTGTATATGAGCTACAATACATTTGTAGCATTGCATTTGCACAAAAACCAAAATAAATTCTGCAATAATTCCACCACAATGATAGGAAAAATATCAAATATAGTGTTATCAGCGTACTTAAAATATGGATTTTTAAAAATGTATCGTAATATTGGATAGCCATCATTGGTAACCAATATTTAGTTACACTGATTTTTAAACACAAAGGTCAACAAAAAATCATCTTAAGGAGAATCGCTTAAAAAATAATCGAATTTCCTAGAATAACCATACACACATTCATACGTATAGAAAACCAACAAAGACAATAAATGTATGAATTACAAAAGTTTTGTCAGCATTGGAATGTTTGAAATATTGGTTCCACAGAAAATTACGCTTTGATGTCTGGTGGTTGAAATGCGCGCATATGTGAGTGGTCCGCCAGCCAAATGGCGACCATTTGCAAAGCTTTGATAGTTTCCATTGAAAAAAAAATAGAAAGCGGTAAAGACTTACTGAAATATACTAGCTTCCAGTTTTTAAACCCCATCCATTATTTGATATTTTCCCCAACATAAATAGAATATATTTGTTCGATCTACATCATCATAAGCAGAAACAATTGCGTTATACGGGATTTTTCTGTTTTTAAATTGAGCTAAATGTTGAATAAACACCCATCTTTGTGATCTCCTTGCGCTCCCGACCATTTGACGACTAGGCCAAACCAGCACGTCAAATATATTATAATATTATAAAAGGATATTTTGAGTATGCTCAGAATTTTCAAGAGCATAATACTGGATTTTATCCCCAAGGGGACATAATTAATCAAAATATATAATAGTAGTCTCATAAATAATCTCATGCTGGTGAACGTAACATTGTATAAAGTGATCAATTCAGCCAGCCGTACGATAGGTTTTAAGCCCTATGAATACCCAAAAAGACTTCCATACCTACTTTCCCATATAAAAAAATAGCTTCGTCTCTATTAGACATATATTACCTATCTTGTTTATTATAATAAAATTTCGCAGTTAATTGAATGCGATTGAATGCTTCCTTTTTAAAGTATAAAATCATAAATATTGTTACGAAACGATTCAACCGACCAATAAATATATGACATTTTTGAATTTAAGGGCTTTAGGCGTTTAATGGATTTTATGGAGTATAATTAAGATCGATTGACAGTTGAAAGTCATAGACTGGAATGACAAGTTAAAAACCAAAAACAAAACTGACGGAAGACCCTTAAACGATTGTTGGCTTGAGACATCTAGTATATATTATGATTTGAAAGAGAAAATACCTTTGGGGTATTTTCCAGGGAATGCGAAAATGTATTTATTGCGACTGATTTCATTAAGAATACCTAAGGTTATCGGAAATAATTTATATACATTTTAACATAATTAGAAGAATGTAAAAAACACGTATATCGGTATATGAAAAATGAAATGACTTTTTCTACATTAATTCTAATGAATCATTAAAGTAGTTTCGTGGTACCTCTTGGGTGCACGTTAGAAAATATAGCCGCCCCTTAAATATCACAGACTTCATACAGAAAATATGAACTTGATATGAGCGCATATTCGCTCTGCCATTTTCAGAACGTTACACGCCGTGATTTATTGTAGATCTTAATATATGCATGTATGTATATGTG
This sequence comes from Agrypnia vestita, assembly GCA_016648135.1. NCBI lineage: Eukaryota > Metazoa > Arthropoda > Insecta > Trichoptera > Phryganeidae > Agrypnia > Agrypnia vestita. Next base: position 179,894 of record JADDOH010003994.1, on the reverse strand, counting down.
GAATTTTTTTTTATGTAGACTTTAGCGGTGTGCAGTCATTACTTAGAAATAAACTTAACAAGAGTTTCTATGGAATAAAATTAAATAAATAATATATATCGATACATTCCAAACACAAATATACACACATCGTGCAGATTTTAAAATCGATCATAGTATTCTGACAGATAAAGATTAAATTTTCCTTATTTTCCAAATGTATGTACTACTTATTTATTTATTAATTAAGACACGCCCTGAATTGGGCTATTACATAATAATTTGAAACACAAAGTGTTCAAAAAGCATAGCTAACTAAGTACATAAGAAGAAAATTACAAAAATAAAAGAATGTCAACAATATAATACATAAATAGATTAAGTATGTAAGTTGTTACTCCTTCAATGCATCAATTGCATTGATGGGGAAACATAGTCAATGTGACGCATTTAAGAATCTGGGATCACTCATTTACAGAGAAGAAGGATATGAGGATAGAATAGGATAGGATAGAATGCAAAAATAAGAAGTATATGGAGCTATCATCGACAGTCTTCCGTAAGAAGACCAAATAACTCCTGGATGACTCAATGCTCCAAAATCTAACAGAGAAACGGCCTGGATAAAAGCGATACTCAGAACCGAAAAAGATACAGCCCGAGAAGAGAACAGCAGACCCCAACAGCCTACCTAGGCAATGAGTTGGGACAGTGCAGGAAAGAAGAAAAATAGATAAAGTATGTAGGCAAACTATAAAATAAAAGATTTGTTTTAATTTAAACTAAATTAAACTTTGTAATGCATACACTATAGTTTCGAGTTTCGAGAGAAGCTGTCCATCATCAGGTGTAATTTCATAGGACTGCTCCTCTCGAAACTATAATCGTGTTAAATTAACTCGACGTGTGTGCATTAGAGAGTTTAATTAAGTTTAAATTAAAATAATCATGTCGCACAACCAAGTAACTGCCATATCAATTAGTAATAGAAGATTTGTTTTTTTTAATGTGAGGAGTGTACGACCTTATATGTCAACAGAGCTATATTTACTCGTATTACCTATTGTGCTTCAATGAACTGACTGCGTTCCCCTAGTAGATTTACAGTGGAGATTGCGTACTTGAATTGGTAAGCAAATGTTCATTCACTCAACCATTAAACTATATCTCGTAACAGTTATCTAGGACGTTACATATTTTATAGTCTTAAAATGTTATAAAACCACATAACTTTCAAGATTGTGCGCGGGCTTGTAGACAGCCAAGAATACGTAAACTTTTAATTAAACTTTAATGCAACCTTATCAGGAAGTGATTTAGAAGGTCTAAACTTTTGATGTAAGGCTCCTCTTAATATTTTAACAAAAGTACACCATTTGGGTTACGGCTTTTCATATAGCACAATAATGCAAATAGATATAAGAAAATCAAAACAAATATTTCAAATGAAACCAAAATAAATGTCATTGCAAAAAATGCCAAGGAGAATTGTTTCGCAAGAACAGTTTATCCTTTGCATTTTTACATATTTCATCATGTCCAGGGTAAATTTATCAAAAAATAACAATAATTTCGTTGTCTGTCCGTATGTGCGTAACTTCCTGTAACATCCGTAATTTTATCGAATCCAATGTTCCGTGATTATTCATCGGTATACAGCTAATTTTATATATATTGTTTTGTTTCTTAAATAAAAAAACGAAAACTATAAATTTTTTCTTAGCAGGTTTGCTCTCACGGTTCTATATGTTAGTGACACCATATCATTTAAACAAGTAAATTGGAAAATGTATTTCATATTTATTTTGGTAAATCCAAAAAACTCAAAAGTGATCAAACAAGATTGTAATTCACTCGCATTTCCTTAATCTGTAATCTATACCAATAAGAATAATTTCGTTGTCCTCTGTAGCGTACTGTGTCGGTAATTTTATTTTTAATTTTACATAAGGTCCACGGACATTTGTTCCAACGATAAAAAGTCCATGGACATTTTTATCAATGACAAAAGATCCACAGGAATTTGGTCCAAATGTCCAAATTCCCGTGGATAAAAGGTCCACGATAAAAATCCCACGCGACAATTTTTTTTTCATTATCTCTCTGTCTATAATCGCCTGTAATATCCGTAACTTCTATTAAAAAAAAATTATTATTATTAAATACATAATTATTATTTAGTAACCGACATGTAAATGTACGTCATTTTTGACGCGTTACAGCTAGTTATAAATATTCACTCTTTTTATTTGTTCTTTCTTCAAACGGGGAGTGACATAAATGGAACCAATAAGAAGTACCACGATAAGTCAGACGATACCTCATCTGAGGTGGCTTGGACAGGTCTTCCGAATGCCAAGAGAACGATTTACATAACGCAATGAAAATATAATATATTTTTAAAATAACATTAGACAAATATATTAACATCTTTTCGAAACATTTTGACTATTTTGATAAGGGGATGAAAATTACGAACCACTGACCACCAGATCAGTAGGCGAGCTTCATCATCACTACACCAACAAGCTACCAATGTTTAAAAAGTTAATACGAGCTTGTAAATTTTAAAACAATTTTGAAAAGCTGAATACTTTCAAAAAGTATGTCTTAGTAAGTACCTACCTACGTTGCGCTATATTACAAGATATTTTTAATCAAAAGACTCGGTTTCGGACGAAATTGTTTTTTTTTTTAAACAACGTCTATCGTAAAAAATGCGTTTTGTTTACTAGGGGATTTAATTATTTTTTGCTTTAAATGCAGTATAATTTTTTTTTTTAAACATACGCAAGAGGGAACTTTTTTTCGCTATGATCCAACCCCTTTCTTGAAGAATTTTCCCGAATACGTAAGTATTTGTACAATGTGTGGCGAAACTGGGTCAAAAGCATTTTTGGTGGACAGTTATGTTACAGAAAGTACATGAAATATGTAAACAAAATAATCGGTTTTAGAAAATCGAGGTTCTGAAAGGCATTGTGGCTTAACATTGTGGCAAAAGAATTGCGAAATTGAAAAAACGGTAAGGCTTTTTCCCGCAAAAAGGATAAGCGTATTGAAAGCATAATATTAAAATTATCAGAAAAACTCCTGGCTTCCGCTTCTATACAATGAAAAATTTAAAAATCAATTCAGAAGCAAGAAATTGAACAATTTTCAGTGTCGGCAAAAAATTTAATGTTGTACCAAAAAGTAGACAATCTCATTTTTTTATTATAGTTATATCTTAGTAACATACATTTCATTAATATAATATAATAGATTCATACAAATAAACGTTTTACTTGTCATAAAAGAGCTGACACTCGTGCTTATGGAAAGAGTATTCACATCAGTTCATTTCATGGATATTAAATTGAAATAAGTTCTTAAGAATATTGAGAACAAACAAAATAAATATAAAGGAAAGCTCATAAGGAATTTAAAGAGGTTTTCTTTTAATTTTTTTTTGTTAATTATTTAGTAAGGGCTTGTATTTTTTTAATTTTTCGGGTAATGAATTGAATATTTTAATTCCTACAAAATAATAATGGTTCTGGGTTGCGATTGTTTTATATTTGGGCGTGTTTAGATTTAGAAAATAGCTTGTGGACCAGGAAGTTGGAGAATATATTATATATTTTTCTTTTAAGGTCTGTAGAACCTATTGATACTTTTTTAAGAATTTCTATAAGAGTAGGCAAACAAAATTCTTGGAATAATCTATTCGTAAGGTAGGTATTGATTGTTCTTGTAAATTTTTTTCTTCTTATATTTAGTAATATCGAACCAAATTGTTCGTATATTTCTAAATCGACGTGTTTTATAAACTTGATGACAATATTCCGTAGGAGGAAAACCACAGTCTACCAAAGATAATACAAAATAAAGTGAACATAAAGGTTTTGAAATAAGAGTGCAAAAAATATTATTACTAATGTTTTTATACTATAATATGTTTTAATATTAAATCATGTATGATAATATCGAACTAACTAAATATAAAAATAATATAATATGATAAATATAACTCAACGTGTGTAATGAGTTACAAAGTTTAATTTACTGTAAATAAAATAAATTTTTGAATATTTAATTAAAATTACTTTCAATAAATCGAAAGTTTGTGGCTTATGAATACAAAACCGCCACCATCCAAATGGGCTCAACATGGATAGTGGCGTTTTTGCATCAATACGCCTCGTTTGATAGGAGATTAATCAGAAATATTGAAAAAAATGCGCACTTTGAAGTCATTTTCCTTTGTCACTTTTGATCTTTGGATATTAATTTTACAACATTTTTGACTCGAAATTTAGACAGAAATATAATATATCTGTAAATTATTGTGGACTTGCTCCGTTACTTCTGTATTTCTCATCAATTTGAGGAAGAATTTTTTTTGTTCCGCATTCTCAATATTAGATACCTATGGCATTCGATAAAAGCTCCGTGCTCGATATTAGATACCTATTGATGCTTGATAAAACCTGCATTCTCGATATTGCATCCAACTTCTATATTAACGCTGCACCCAGTAAAAAGATGGGGTTTTAACCATTTGCAACGGAGCATAGGAACATCTCTTCTGCTCAAAGCGGTTTTAAGCTTTCTGAAGTGTATTCAGCGCTGAACAAGCTTTTTCTAAAGAGTACTTAAATACTCACCGCAGAGTCACCCAACGCTGATGAATCCAACTCAGTATTTCTATATATATATATATATATGTTATTTATATTTTTCATTTATTTATGGAAGCGAGTCCCGTAATATTTAATAAGAAATAAATAAATGAAATTAAGAGAAACACACAAATATCAAATAATAAAACTGAAAAATTAAATGCTGGAACCTGGATTCGAACCACGGACCTCTGTCTTACGCCGGCAGCGTGTTGCCAATTTCACTACCCCAGCTACTTAATAGGTCGTCAATATTTGATAGTTATGTGTTTCTCCTTGAAGATTAATTCACTTATTTATATTATTCCATTTTTATTCGGGAAGTAATCGATTGTTCCGAGAATATCAAACGAAGTTTTGACGTCTTTTTTCTTCCGCTAGTCTATTTCCGAATAATGGATGTATTCTTTGCTACACTGCAAATAAAGTATATATGTTATTCATATTAAGACTTATTAAGTAGCTGGGAAAGTGAAATTGATAACACGCTGTCCGCGTAAGACAGAGGTCCGTGGTTCGAATCCAGGTTCCAGCATTTAATTTTTCAGTTTTATTATTTACTATTTGTGTGTTTCTCTTAATTTCATTTATTTATTTGTTATTAAAAAAAATATTTATAAATATTTCGACGAATAAAAATTAAAAATCATTTTCTTGAGCCCTCTGATTACAGAAAGAATAATAAATACTTAAAATATAAAAATCTTTCCTTTTATACCCTGTTCCGTTCGGTTGCGGAAATAATCTAAATAAATTCAAATTTATTACGCAGTTGGCTTACAAATCCTTGAGTTTCAGATCTCCATAAACACTGAAATATTATATTGCTTTTGAGAGCTTGACAATGAATACAATTCAATTTGTTAGGGCGGTATCTAACGAATGTCGCCCTAATGATATTATTGGTAATAGGCGACACCTGGCGCCCTTAGCTTTGTTATTAAAGGAGAAGCAATAAAATGTTGATCCGAGAAACATCTCAATTGTTTTCATCATTCAATCTGCCACTCATTGTGACTAATTATGAGCAAAGGGAAGTTGATCAAACACTTGCATTAAAAGGAAAAATATGAATCATTCTTACATTTTTACCCGACTGCACGACGCAAAGGAGGGTAATGTATTTATCAACCTATGTATGTATGTACATTTGTTCCTTTGCGCTTTGTGGCGCTCTAGAGGCCAAACGCGTAGGCCGATTTTGATGATTCTTACGTCAGTCGATTTATCTTGCGATCTTGCGCGTGTCACTAAACTAAAGACATGTCAAATCAAAATTTAATATGAATATAGCGACATTAGTAATCGGGACCCATTATTGGGAAGATTTGTGCCGGTCTAGATTTTTAATGGGTCCTGATTTTTAAATGGTCATTCTAAATGAAGAATGATAACAAGGACCTAAAGATGATTTTTAAATACCTATTCCAAAATGCCCCATTTAACACAGTTCGTTTACTTTCATTTTTTTTCTTTTTCACAATATGGCGTCTGGTTATCGCCATATTGAATTTTTATTATTTAAAATTCCAGTTCATGTACTCAAATAAAATATTTAAGATATTCGTAGCTACGGTGTAATTTAGTATAAGTTTTCAGACGTCGATATGTCAGATCCACTATGAAATAGGTACCATTACTTGATAGCTTATTAAAGAAAGCTTCTGCAAGGTAGTATACTCGATAGAAATATCGAAAAAAAGTTTTTTTTAAACAAAATGTGTTTTTACTTGGAATGTTTGGTTTTGAAGCTACCCGCTTATCTCTGCAGATGGTATACCTCGTAATGGTATGAAAATTTTGTATTTTATAAAAGAACTTTAGTTTTGTATAAATATGCTTTCTCTACTTACGTGAATTAAAATTGTCACGGGACGTGGCTATGAGAGGCAAAGAAAACGCTAAAACAATTCAAAGTTTTTATTAATTTCACCAAAAAGTCAATGAACTTTAACAGAGCACTGCTCTTAAATTTTTGGTAGCTTAATGTATCTAGAACATTTCATGCACTTTTTATCCAATTTCTTATTTCTCATTAATTATCTCTAATCACTCGTCTGAAGAACACATTTTATTACGTTGTTTCTGTTGCACCGATCACTTTCCCGAATGGTTCATTTGTGGATATCCGTGGCATATTTAGCCCGCAGCCGTCAAGAACGCAAAAATTGACTGCGTAGCGGCCGGGCGGACCCCTTTCTATAGGTTAAACGTCGCGTCGCGACTATTCGAGAACTTATGAAATGAGCCTAGACATTTCGAGATGTTTTGAAAGTGTGTAATTATATCTAATTCTATCATCTAACAACGTATTAAGACTGAAGGTTTTATTTAATTAATAAATAAAAAGATATTTTTATACTTTGTTTATTTTTCAATAATCTTTCGGTACCAATTAAAGATTAAATAAATAACAACCTATAGCAATCGAGCAGTGAACAAAAATTATTAATAATTAATTATAAAAAACAGTTTATAAATCACATTGATTGCTTCTAAATGTGTTTTGTTTACCTTCGTCAGAACGGACACAAAAAATCATTTTAATGTATTCTCCACTTCAAGTTCTTCCTGCCAATCTCCACCCCACCCCCCTCAATACATATGATCATACCCCCATCTAAAAAATGAATGCTTTACAGACTTAATTTATGGAAGTTATTCTTAGTCCATTCTGATTTTGATACAATGTATCAAACTCGATAGACACTTAAAAACAATCAATATACATATTATATTTCCTAGTTTTTTTAAATGAATAATTAGGTACGGCTACGTCATAAAGATCAATAGTAAAATTCATTATTTTTAAGTCAATTATTCCGATTTTACTGCAGATTAATATAAGTAACCTTAACCAATTACAATAACCTTGTTATCCTTATAATTAAAAATATATAATATAAAATCCAATAATTCGGGACACCAGTGAAATACAAAATTTCTTAATTAAAAGAAGTATTAAGGAAAGAATTCTTTCATATATATTATTAGTGGAATCGGCGCAGAGATTATTCAGTGGATCATCAAAATGGATGGAATATTACTTGTGTTGGTGCTCTCGCTACTTTGGTTTAATTATGTATTTTATATTTAACTACACGAGTTGCGAGGGTTTCAATATCTCTCATCACTATTAACTCTTGCACCTTTTAAATAATTCATAATATTTTTATTCTTTTTTTTTTAAATAGATAGTACATACCATTTATTTTATAACAATGATAACTAGCAAACATTAACAATCAAATTATTATTATATGTTATACCTCACCAAAAAGAATTAAGATTCTTATGTGTGGTGGGGGAATCTTTACTTTTCCTCTTTTTTTTTACTTTACTATGTTCCTCTTCCTAATTAAGTAATTATTTGTTTTTCCACGTAAGACATGTATTTTTCTATATTTTTTCTATATGTATAATATAAAACACAAATAGAGAAAAAATAGTTATATTCCATTAATTTTAATGATCAAAGCCTTCAATATTAAAAAATATATAAAATAAAATATATAAATATAAAAATATCAAAGTCTTACGTTTTCACAGTGTAATGATCCAGGTAGATAGTAGGGCCCTCGTCAAATCGAGCAGACTGTATTTAATGTCGAAATGATGTTCAATTAATATTATAAAGCATTTTATTGTATTTCAATATAAATCGTTCTCCTGGTCACGGTAAGCACTGTGATGAGCCAGCTAGATAGTAGATAGAGGGGTCCTCGTCAAATGACGGTATTTTCTAGAAAATGTTTTCTGTTATATGAAAAATATTATACAGTCGTAAAATAGTTGACGCGAGTTGAATTTAAATTTTATCTACTATATTCAATTAATTTGCCCACTCCTGGCCGCGGCTAACAATGTGATGAATCCTATGGGGTGACCCGTCAAAAATACGTCGTGGAAAATAATATTAAATAATATAATTTCATTGCAATGAATAAAGTCATTTGCCGTATGATGTTAGCGAAAATAGTTGTATGGCGCGGGTGGCAACGGCTGAGGTCGACAGATACGCTGTAACTATAAAAGGATCGCGGAATAAAATATTATACCTTCTACGAAATATTATAAAATAATGTATTCTATACAATATTAATACTCTGCCTGTGCTAACTACACATTTAACTAAAATATATATTATTAACTGGAAATAATTATTCTGTGAAAATTGCGCTTTTGAATGCAATATTAACTAAAATATTTCTAACATCTTGGGTTCGCATACTATATTGAAAATACCTAATGCCCTTTGCATTTACTAAGTATATTACCTAAATAGCCACAGCTATACCCTCCTGTCCGTCAGGGACTAAACATAAAACATAGTTATATTTCTAAAAGTGCTACCTCTTACGCGACAAAAATACCTATTGCAGTCGGGCTATGAATATGAACTATTTCCGCCTCATAATGGCGCCTGGAACCAATACTAAAAACCTCACTAGAAATAAGAAATGCGACTAAATCTCGATAAATACAATATATACTATTCGTAATACGTCGTTGAATTGGCACATGATTCGTCTAATGGATGAAGGACCCCGTTGTGTATCGTAATAACTTCAAATTCTTTTATAGGAGCAGTGTGGAAACAATTGCATAATATTACGTAATAAAACCATCTAACGAACCTAATAATCGATACATTTATGTTACAATAAAATACAACACTAGAAAGAATTCGTGTATTAGAAATAAAACATTTTCGATTTGAGACAAACCAGTAAAATCGTTCGAACGGCGCAAAGGGAAAAATTCACACATATTAAATAACACTGAAATTAATAATTATAAACACTTTGTATTAGCATATTCTTACCTTGAATGGTTCCGTCTTAGACGTGCATGAACCTGTTCATATTAATTCCGTGGGAAAATAATACATATATTTGCTATCTACGAAATACCACATTTTTTGAAGTGAAACTTCTTTATGAATAAATAGATAAGATCTCGGGGATGGTTTGTTCGAAAGGATTCTACAACAGCCCGTGAGTTTATATGAAATAATAGTTTCTTTGAATGCTAAATTTTGGTTTTTTAAACCCTCAGCATCTCTGCTGAGAGGGGTTGAGGCTCCGCGCCCGCCTAAACCCGGTGGCCGACTTCCTAAGTGACTAACCGGCCCCCCTTGTTCCTCCGGAACTTACTGCATCCCGAGACTCTATCTCTTCTTTACGAGATGTGATCCTGTGACGCCCCTCTTTTAGGCTTATAATTGAGATGGCCGTACTCTTTTGGTACGAGTTTCTGATGATGAGTGTTGTCTTGAGGCGCCTTTCTTTTAGGCCGGTGTTTGAAGAATCATGTACTCTTTTGGTACGAATTGATGACGACTTTAGCCTCCTTTGCGGGCATAGTCAGCGATGTTACAAATTATTGTGCAATCTCATTATGCCTTTTCAGAGCGGCGTCCCACGATTCTGCATCTTGCAACATTTACTTGGTCAAATGTTAGAGTGTTAGTAACATATTTATAATATCCCAGCTATTTCATATGAGTGAATGATTTTTATACTGATTCTGGCCCTGTCTTTCTTACAGAGGACGAAATAGAAGTTAACGTTTTCTATCAAGGTTTTACAGCATTCAAGCATGGAAATCCTTCCAAAGACAAAGGGAACCTTTTGTGGGTTATGTGGCCCTGCGCCTGGTGAGGAAAGAGGTCGGTTTATTGACGACCCCGAGCAACAAGGAGGGACCCTGCAGGGGCTTGTGCGGGTTCCACGCCCAAGTGCCGGCAAGCATCTACGCCCCAACCAGCTAGGCCATCACAAACCAGATATCCCCAATCTTTAGTTAGATCTCCCCATTCTGTCCTTTACTCGTCGTTCTGAAGCTACTTGTTAAGCCAGATGTACCAAGGTACTCAAATCATAAAGATTTAGCTGAAGACCGGATTGCGCAATACTTATGCAATACAATTATTATAAGGCTAGTAAGCGTTCCTTATAGAACTACGTGTATACAATTGTTAGTACAAATAGTATGAAAATCCCCATGCATTAAAATATATTCGTTCGGAAGAAATTCTCGTACGATTTGGATTGATATCTGGTTATGCAAAACATAACGCGTCGACAATTATTATGAATCTATTAAGCACTGCCTATAGAGCTCCGTAAAATCAATTGTTAATACAAATGGTATGAAAATCCCCAAAATATATTCGTTTGGGAGATATTCCCGTACGAATTGAACCAATATCACACAAGAAATCGTGATATTATTTACACATAATTGTTCTGATCTTAAATCTTCCCAAAATGAATACATTTCGATAGTGAAAATAATAATATAAATGTGTTCTTTAGCTGTTACACAGTGGCGGTATGGTCCTCTTTGTTACTGATGAAATGGTAGATTCCTCCACACGTCCAGACTGCAACTCACTCCGCAAATGATGTTCTGGAATTGAGGGCTCTGTCGGTAGTCTCTCGGGCAGCGCTTCCGCTCGCAAGTGCTGGTCTCGAACTGCAGGGGCTGAGTATAGAGCATCCGCTTCTTTTATACTCGAGATTGCGACATACCTCTGAAATCCACGCTAGTGCAGTGACTCATCCTACGCGCGATGACCTCACCGCCGACGCCCACCATTGGCCGGATTCAGTCATCAGGATGGTCGCTATTGGCTCAACCCGTCGAAAGCAAAGCACGCCTGTGATTGGTCCGTTTCGTTAAAACAATAGTAAAGCACCCGCTACACGCGAGACTTGCTGTTCCGGCTCAGAAATAATAAAGGCTCGTTCGCACCTACTCACAAGGTCGAGTCTATTAGGATTGTCATAAACAATATTAATTTAATACAGAATTATATCTATGGTATAATAAAGATCTAAGACATATTACTTGTATAGCTGAATATTCGATATTTTGTCAGCCTCTTGTAATACATAGAATCCTGAGAAGAAATATATCAGGCTTTTACTTTTAAACGATTCAAAACAGAAGAAATATATTTTTGATGTCCATACTTGGCTTTTTTGAATATTCTTATTTTAAGATTTTCTAAATTATTATTTATATAAATGTACATAAAATTGTTTTTTTCTTCTTACTTTGCTAAAAATTTTTAACATTGTACTTAAAATTTCTTTTTTACTTTTGTACTTAAAATTGTATTTGCTTTTTATCTCTTGTGTTTATAAAATGAATAATATTTAGTAACAGTGTAACATTAAAATTCTGGAAATGAACCTGCAGACAAGCGTCTTTTTAGACATTTTGTGGGACTATAATATTCCAAAAATGTAAATAAATTAAATACATAAATAAAAAATAAAAAAAGGTGAAATACATTATTTTATTACGTCTACGTGAGATTACTAATATTTTTATATTTTACTACTTAATTTTCGAGAGTAACAGAATCTCTCATCGACAGGTTTTGTATTAAACTGTCTACCCTCAAATATAGAATTTTAACATTAATTAGTTTTAAATACAAATCATAAATTGGTGAGATACTGACAAAATGAGCTGAAATTACCGGTGTAAAGGTCATACCGAGAGAAGACCGAAAGTTATACTGTTAAATAAATTATTTCAAAAGTTAAAATTTCTTTTAATTTCATTTTATTACGTGTAAGTGTGACGAGTGTGGTTTCGGTAATACTATCATAAACTAATATAATCATTAAAATAGCTCAACAGCTTGTATTCAATCGATTTACTTGCTGAGTAGAGGGGGGGGGGTATAAAAAAAATTAGACCACCTGGGCTTCTGACAACATTTAGATTGTTAATCTATAGACTTTTCTGAACTAGAATCAATTGTCATAATGCGGTCCTCATATTTTGCATACTCAAATACCTCTGGCCCCTGGACTAATATATGACATCGTTTGAATAACGATATTTCTCAACATTGACTTAAACCGTTTAATATCATCATGGTCCATTAGATACCTATCGTCAATACTTATGTTCAACAATACCAGCTGTATGGTTTTGGATACATGATTCCATAAACACATAATAAATAAGAAATTCTACCAAAATATGAAAACACTGAGTAAGCAATATTTCTTTTGGCAATACTGCGCCGAGGAGTCGGAGCCATTTCCCCACCGAAGCTGGAGTCAGAGCCATTAATCATGTTTTATTTCCTTACATCACTTATTACATTTGGGAAGAACTTCACAACTGTCAAACGTGTCGACAAAAAAGTTGCCAACTCGAATCGATAGGTTTCTCATGCGTCATACGCATCACGTGATCCTTGCAGATATATTTTTGGGTTACATAATTATATTTATGTATTTAAGTATATCTCAACCGCTGTGATGCAGAAGATTTAGAAATATTCCTGTATTTTATAGATAATTTATGTCATGAATTGTATTTATTCTTAGCCTCGTGAATAATGTGTGGTATTTTCAAGCCTAAAAGTAATAATGTGTGGGAGAATGAATCAATTTAATTAATTCTAATAATATCTCTAATTCATATTTAATTTATCATCGCTTAAATATGATCATGGAAAAATTATGTATATTTTTGAAGTAACGCTTATTAGGCACGTTTGGAATAAAATTTTAATAATCGAGATATATTATAGAGACAAAGCTATTTTATATGGGAAAGTAAGTATGAAATTCTTATGGGCTTTTAATTTAAAGGGGTTACGACCTATCATACGACTGGCTTCAGTGATCACTTTATGTAATGCAACGTCCATCAATTCCACTCATGATTGACTACCACCTTAATCAAACTTTTGATATGTAACATCTTTCCTCTGATTTTGTATATATGTTGCGCGTCTAGTGTCAAGCGTGTGGATGTTGTAACTTTGATATATTTCGGCTTATATCTTCGAAAATATCCAATAAATACTTTTTTTTACATTAATGTAAACAATAACTACCTTTAGTAATTTGCATTCTCAAATTGTATGTAATTTATGTGATTATAATTAAATATTTATTCAAAGTTTTCATACAATATGTATAGCGGCACACTACCGCCATCTATGAAAATAAATAAAAACATATAATTGACCAAACACATTTCTTAATAAAAATGCGTATATAGATACGGTACTTACGTAGTCCCGCTAAATATCCTGAATTCAATAATAAATAAATGCACATACATTTTCTTTACTTGTATTTACTAATTAATAAATATACATATAGGTATTAGGTTTTTTTTAATTTTTATGCTAATTTCTGTTGCAGTTCAATTGATATTTTTAATTGTGAGATGTCATATGTTACACATCATATACGATTACTGCAAGGCTCGCTCGTTTTTTTTTTTGAAGTTGTATTAAATATGTTACCTTTAAGCCATGTATTCACTAGGGGACAAATTGTCCCTCAACAGCATGCGCGGCACAGAGTCTACGTGACGTTGCAACGTCGTGCACTGTTCCGCGACCTCGCGCACAACATAGCGCGGCATTCTACGTGCCGTGGCAACGTTGCCATGCGCACGGTACCCGAGCGTACTCACTGCAACATTCCGCGGAGCGTCAGTACCACGCGGTATGTTTACAAGTGAATACGCATGCGCTGTATCTGTCAAGATGACAACGCGGGGAAACGAAATCGTTCTCGAACTCATCGAGCTGTATCGATCGAAGATCGCATAGAATGTCCGTCCTTCTTTCTCTTTGCAGTAAATAATTTCGCATTCTCCTCTTTTTTCTCCTCTTACTTTTCGATAAACTCATTAACATAAACAGATACGCGGCTATCATCATAACCTCATAGGCGATATATTTCCGCGACGTCTGGAAAACAATAATTATTTGCAAAAAGGACCTTGTTTTTAATAATATTCAATTTACTACAGTAAAACCTCGTTAATTTGAAATTGCGACCCAAAAACACATTTCGAATTGCGCGGAACCCCGTTTTCGCCAAATGAGATACCGCAGCTGTCATCCAGAACCTCATCGGATGACATTTCCGCGACAAGATATGCGAGTCCCGGTGTGTGCACGTCAATTGACCGCGTCATTGTCCCCGAAACATGAGCGTAGATGTTGATGCGACATGTCGAGCGGAATGTTTCGCGATTTGTCCCCTAGTGAATACATGGCTTAATGCTGTGCTTATGTTTCATGTTTTGAGTCCAGATACTTTCAGTACAAGATTTTGATTTTAGCACCTTTTTTCCAATGGATTATTTTGTCCAGCTTATTGTTACATGAAATAATAAAAACAATTTGAATTCATCAATTAATAAGGTTTTACACTGACATATTGAACATATTTTTCAGAAAATTTAGCCCATTTGATTGAGTGTGTGAGTTTCATTTTATGAAACTGTCTAACTTTTTTTGAATTTCAAGTACGCAGTTGCGGTTAAAAAGCATAATGACTATATTTATTCAAATGGTAACACTACATAAATAATCTATAACTATATAACAAAGTATAATTGCTTTCAATTAATACTTTCATATATTTTACAACATTTTATATTAGTTCCCAGAAAAGTGTAAAATCTAAGTTCTATTGTGATTGTTTGTGTTCATTTTTAATGTTACAATCATATTTTACAAGTGGTGGTACACTCTGTGCTTGTACTGCAGATTTTTAAAGGCGTTGAAATAATGTTTATTATTGTGATAATTATATGGTACAACAAAACCACTTTCTATTATTAACGAATGAAGCAACTCTTAATAAAGCCCAGGTTTAGAATGGGTTATTCTATTCGGCAGCGGGTTCAGCGGAATATTCTGCAGTCATGGTCAACACATAACACCAGTAACAATATTGTCCACGACGGTACAGTCCCAATCATGAGATCCTGTAATCAAAATCTGAGAAAAAAAATTACTCCTTACACCTTTTTAACAATAGTCTTGTGGTTCACATCTACTCCTTCGTATATTTTACACATTAAAAACAATGATTTTAAAAATTACAATTTATCCCTAAACTTGTAGATTTTTTTATGTGTTTTATTGATTTTTAATATATTTTTTTAAATGGAATTTTACTTGAACAGGTAAACGATCCAGAAGAATCCTGAACTAGAATCTTGAAGGAGTGCCTATTTTTAAAATAATTATTATGGAATGCTTTATTTTAAGTTAAATCAAAAAAGATTTGTCAATTTAAACAATTACTTTTTAAAAATTATACAGAATACATTTTCCCACAGGGAAATGGCGTGATGGTTAGTTAATTCAGAATACATTCTACCTAAAATATGGAACCCATTGTATTATATGTAATACACGCATATAATGTGAAGAAATATAAAATTCCACATCGTTCTGGGTTTCACGCATAAGGAAATGAATACATATGAAACACAAATACATATTAATATAATAATGTACTTAAAAATTAATTTAGAGTCAGCAGATTCGCTTTTGCAAAATAGATATTCGAGTTACTAAATATAATAAGTACACATGTAATTGATTCTAAACATTAAACATCATTGTTAGTTTAGAATGTTTATTATCGCACTCGTTCGCCTCACACAATAGTGGATATAACACCAGGGGTACATTGCGTGCCACTTGGTTAGGCAAGGATAATTATTAAAGCTATAATTTAGATATTAAAATTTAAAATTGTACTCTTTATATTGTATGCACACTCCCACATGGAGATGGTACTTTTCATTTCGTAGCGGAACATAGTAATATAACATTTTTGATTCAATGCGCAAAACAATGAAACCTTTCATTTTTGTGTCACATACAAAATTGAGAAGTGTCACATACAGAGAGGTGAAATGTTTACATAGATTAAACAATATTTAAAATATTTTTGGGACGGTTAGTGTAAGTAAGGTTACAAACAATTAATTTGCCATAAATGTTACAATTATTTTTTAAAGAAGTTTTCAAATACTTTATTCTTGACTTACTGTCGGGGCTCAATAGCATTCCTGTTTTCTTTGGGCTTTTAGTAGTATTACAACTCTAGAACAATAAAATTACCTGTAAATAAGATTTAAAACTACCAAATTTGAAGTTATCATCTACATTCAAAACACGTTACGTTAAATTTGGCCAGAAAAGTGTCCTCAATATAAGTTTTCAGGAAAAAGTTAAAATTTTTCACTAGGAAGAGCGTACAGACTGTCTCCAAACTATGTAAAATATAGTAAAGTACGGAAATTTTATGTATGCACCATCTGATAGATAAAATACATATATACACAATATATTCACTATTTTTAATAAAGCGCATATATATCGTTGGTTATTCAATCTACGGTTTTTCACAGGCTCGCATGATGGAGAAATATTATAACGACAAGCGATACTGTCAACAAAATTACTATTTCACAGACCGCTGTGACGCAAACCATTTAAAACAATCTACATTTTAGCTTTAACACAACCACGATATTGTATGTAGTTGCACTAGATGCACTTATACTTAACTTACACTAATAAAACATTATATTTAGAGACATTCTGTACTTTCTTCTGAAAAAATAATATTTCTTGAAGATTAAGTAATATTTGAACTGTATTGTATGAGTTGATTCAAGATGTTTCAAGCGAGCCCTCCACAAATGCACTGTGCGCTACAAATATCACAATACTCCTTGTTTTATCACAACACAGTGGATGATAACTATTTTAATATTATTATTGTGTATATACAATACTTACAAAATTAATTAAAATTCCAATGGATCAACATTCTATTTTGACTTCAAACTTCTGACCGCTATAAATAAAGATAAATAATTGCACTTGTGTATTACAAAATAAAACATGAGGACGAAATTATATAAAAAAAATATTAAGCTAAGAAATTCAATTTACTAAAGTATTAAAATATTATAAATAAACAACAAAGATTCTTAATAATAAATAAATAAATAATATTTAAAGACTCTTTGCGTACATGCAGTCAGTAGTTTGAGATGTCGCAATAATGTTAACATTAATGGCTGAATATAAAAAGTGTAAAAGCTGTTGTAAAGCGTGATGAATATAAGGGAGACTGATGTCCCACATAGGGAACTTGTAGACCCTGTTTGGCAATGAATGATATGATGAGGAGGTTGTTAGCAGTCCTCCGAGTAGTAGTGTGGCGTGCTGAGATAGTCCAGCAACCGGCGAGGGAGGGAAAGATCATTGATTAGATCTCTCCGTACAACTTTCAGAATCACAAACCTGTCAAAATCAAAAGAAAATCAGTCTCAATCGTAGTTTCTGTCAACCTTTCCTACACAAAGTATAAAATCCTTGAATATTATCTTTAAAATTACTTTTTTTAATGAAGACATGTTTTAATATGCATCTTAAAAATTATGTATATGCATAAAAATCAAAAAATTTCTATTATTTTGGGATTTTGGGGATTTTTACTAATTCTAAATTACTATAGAGATGCGTCATCACCGTTATCAATACTCATCTGTGTGATCTGCGCGTCTCGCACATGTACCCCTTCCACGTCTCATGCGACTGTGTATTCAAAACAAAAAACACTGAATATTCATTCGATATTCAATGTGAAAGTTGTGTATTTTCGAAACTTTTGAATACGGAACCGTTTTAGGCCAAAAATCTCTAAAATAAGATAACGACGATTCGTTCAAAGACATTTATCTGTTATTTTAGCTATTACAAACCTATAAATTGTTACATTTGTATTAGGTACTTCAAAAACAAATATTAATAATTTAACTACATTAAAGTATTATCAATTATTTACCATCTCCCTAAACATCGTATTATTGTACATATTTATATACATTTTTAACCAATATGTAAATATCAATTATCATAATCATGCCAAAGAAGTATAACTTCTACAGTGCGTTTATGAGTATACGATTCTCCAATTTTTTTAGTTAGTGTCAATTTTTATTTTATTTATCCCTGCATTTCTGATTGATTTTATGTGATGTACCAAAAGGTAAAACTGACTCAAAGGCATCTGGATGTTTATTTGCCTAAAATAGAAAGACAAGGAGAAGTGCACATGCTGATGACTGCCCAAATGCACCAATAATGGAAAAGGGAAAAGTATAATATCAAACCGAAACTCCAATTACGAAACCGTTATTTATACTTAGTTATTATAAACTCATGGGCACTGTAGACGACTGATATGACAATAGCATTTGTAGAATGTTTCTTTGAAAATTGCATTCCGTACAATTGATGCTGTATTAATAAATTCTTACACCATGTATATGTTACAGTGAATCTGTTTTTCTAGTGAGTTCATACATTTGCTGCATTTTAGAGAAATTATATACAAGGTCATTCTTATCATATCCAAGCAGATTTTCACCAACAGAAATGAATAAAATATTTTAACTGATGTCTTACTAGTGAATGTATTTGTTATTTGTTTCCGAACTTAAATGAAATTTGGCAGATTGTCCACGATCGCACGCATTTCTCCAACATAGACAATATATCGGTGAAACCATCTATATTTTGCACGCGAGAGCACGCAATTTGCATGGAAAGTATAAAACCGGAACTTCACATCGCAATTACTTTTTGATGAATTTAAGAATGTTATATACGTACGCACAACCAGCGTTGCCAACTCTACGTATTTTTACGTAGATCTACGTACTTTAAGCTTTTCCTGCAATCCTACGATCTTCAGTCCCGGTATTTTGTATGAATTAACAAAATTACAAATTGTACAATTTTACAAAATAACAGCTCATTAGGCTGAATGGGTATAATTTCCTTTTCATTTGTGAAAAAAAGCTAAAAAAATGTTCTGTTTCTTTCATACTACCGCAGACTCGCTTCCGCAACACAACACTCGCGTCATTTATTTTATAAACAAAGTTCCCATTACTTAGAGCTGTGACTATGTAAAACGAAATGTCTCGTCTAGAAGGGAGAAACTTACATAACCAAAGTGTAATCTAATCTGAAAACTGAAAATAATAAAGAGTGGTTTTGAATTTTATCTTCCGGTATTGTTCAGCTTTCTGCTAAGCAGTGACAGTGATGAAGAGCGGAATGTTACTCCCACTAAAAAAATAAAGCTGCATTCTGAACAAAAATACAAAACACTTGTGGGAAACTCACAAAAAATTTTCGCTTCCCCTTTGAAGATGAGCAGAGACAAAGATTGAAGAACTTAAGGTTTATAAACCCTGAGGCATTGCTGGACCCAAATTCTAAACGTTCTGTACCATCTATAGCGCATTTGGGGCAAATGTTTCCAAGTAATATTTTTATCCTTAACTTCAAATATTTTATTAATGAGTTGAGTCTGCTGCACTTTACTTAGTTTTCATTTAACTATCTTTACATTAAAGATTATGTCCAACAGACCTGACGGATCTAGACCGGGAATGGCGAGCTCTTAGAAATACAAGTCTCCCATTTCAAAAGGAACAGATAATTAAACCAGATGATTTTTGGCTTCATGTGTCTAAAATAAAGAAAGGCGATTCGTCGCAAATATTTCCATTATTGGCCCAATTCGCTCACATTGCCACATAGCAGTGCAAACGTCGAGCGTCTGTTTCTTATGAAAACAGACATCAGAAATAGACTTTCTACTGTAACTCTAATAGGCTTACTTTACACGAAAAGTGGCTTAAAAAGAAACCGCGAGCTTTCGCAGGAACACATTAAATATTTTAATAAATATATGTATAAATTTAATTAATTTACCTGAAACTAATAATGAAAAAAATTAATAACAAAACACTTGTTTTATTCAGTTTTACCTACCCTAACCTCTTCATTTCACTCAGAAAATAAGGAAGTAGATCTACAAACTTTTTACAAGCAAAATTTACTAATTCTACCTATGTAATTTTCTAATGTGGCCTATGCCTTTTTCAAAATCTGAGTTGGCAAAACTGCGCACAACCAAAATGACATCATTTGATAATAAGACAGATATAGGATACTTTTGGTTTAGATCCAGATTGAAATTGAACTAAGTACATAACTTCAACCAAGCCCTCAATTTCACGGATGCGAGTTTCGTGGGCAGAATTTTCATGAATTTTGCGGATAATGATTATTCTAGACGGGTTTTGTTGCGGACGTTGATTATTCAGGATAGGATTTTTACAGGGCAGATACATTTTTGATATTATATTTGAAAAAAATGTTCAAGGTACTTGTATTGTTGATATTTTTAATGCTTACTTACCCAATCCCAAAAAGATTTTTTTATCCGTGAAAATCCTGCCCGGAATAATGACCGAACAGTACCTAAGTAATATTTACCTAAACGAAACCAAATTCCATAATATTACAAATATGCTTTCTGTCTCATATGTTCTATAATTGTCAGATGTCTGATAAATATTATGCTCAAATTTAATATCTTTTATTGTGAGATCTATTTTTCATTTTTAGCAATAAATATAATTTTATTTTTCGAAAAAAAAAAAATTTTTTTGTTCCGCAGTCGTCAGATATCTTAAAAAACCCGAGAGCGCAAATCTTTCAGCCGACACCTTACTTCGCGATTCGTATTCGTTTTGCGGTGTCGGTGTCCTATTTTAATTTACGAGTTAAAATAGGACCGCAAAATGAATAAAAACCGCCTAGTGAAGTGCCGGCTTTATACTTTCTATGCTTTAAGAATTGCGTACGTTCGTGTACAAATTATTGATGGTTTCACCGATATATTGTCTATGCTTTCAGTTGCACGTTGATGAGCGCATTCGTGGACAAAATATATTTTCACAGATAATGTGTAGTGAATCTGTCATTTCTTGATTGACATGTTTTCACTGCCCCCACTCTGCCCGACCGGGAAAAATACATTTCTACTAGTGAAAGAATAGTCTCACTGGAAATACAAATTCGCTGTAACATATACATATAAAACTAAAAATACATTGACTTAATTAACTTTCATTCAGAAGTAATAAGGTAAACTTTACAAAAATACCATAATCCATAGTCAACGCCGAGAGCTAGGCATTGTAGTGACTATCCTCTTAGGCTAAGTGCTCGATGTTTTCTATCAGATATTCCTTAAACACTAAATTATCTCAATCTAAACAAAAATCTGTCTGTCGGTGATGTCTTGTATATGCGAAAACTTTACAACAACGAGTGTCGATTCTATGTGATGATTGTGAGGTTGCCTCGTGCTCGACTACTTGTGTTTTAAATGCATCACATAATCCAGAAAATTTTCAGAGTTATAGCGCGGATTGCTCGCTGAAGGGTAGAAACAGTCGTACTGATGCTAGTGGGCAATCGTTGCAGAGATGCCCCTCTTCAAAAACCGAATTCAGTCAAACAGAATGGGGATGTAATCGCACACCAGTTGACCAGGCAGGTCATATTCCAAACAAAGGTCGTATACCAAGTACCACTGTATTCTGCATTGTTTTACATAAAAATTAAGCTAAATATTTCATTGTTGAGTTTATTGAGGTTTTCTGTCTATAATAAATTATGTAAATAAAAATTTCAAAAAGAGCAAACTGTTAACCTGCACATGTGTTGTAGACTCTGTACCCTCTTGAATCTGGAAACTGGGTAAAGTAGTTGTACCCTCATCGGTCCTAGAACGGGCCTGAGGTTGAGGAAAAATAAGTAACGCCCACTGCGCGATGTCTCCACAGCATTCTCGATAAATTTTTCTATCGTATGTGCCTTGAACATTGTACAACTACCGAAGCAGAAGTTACCTGAAAATAATACACAGAAACTCTACTCATTTAATTTAATGTCGACCATAAAAGCAAGCAGGTTTATATGAGTATTGTAATTACATATATGCAATATATTTCAGTCGTAAATCACGTCTTACAAGGGGGAAATAGAAAAGTCCCGTAAGATGCAGAGCAATGCCAAGTATTAACCGGTCGTATGTCGCCCGTACGTAACGTGGAATGTACCCCGTCTGCCGCGCAATTTCGCATACGGTTGCTGCTTTTTAGACACTTTTTTGTAATGGGTATTTTTTTTTGTGATGGGTATATTCATGTAAAAATCAACAATAATCGCTAAGAAGTTGCAGTTTCTAGTTTCTCAATATACAGACTTCAATAATTACTTGTACAATAATTGCTTATACATTATGAAAATAAGTAATAAAATTAAGTGTCAGAAATGTACGCACATGTTTATCGAATAAAACCGTGGAAGCAATAACAATAAAGATATTGTTTTTCAATATTTTCGTTTTAAATATATCAAAGAATATAAAAATATTTTAACACTTTTTTATTTAAAAAAAAAAAACATTTTTTAACAGATAAATAACAAAAAGAGATTCAACGACAACACTTGGAATAATTTGTCCGGTTTACGCAGCCAATGAGGTTATTTGACGAATAGAACTCGTTCATTCATTGAAAAACTTGAGATGTAACCAATAATAAGCTTTAAAAACCCATGAACATGAGGTAAAATAGGTGTAATTTGCATGGATGCCTAGAGAGCGCATATCTCAGCTCCGGCATGCAGAAGGTACAAAAATAATCACGTAGATCTATTGCTCCGACATGCGACTTGTTAATAATTATTAAATAAATTTTTACACTTAATTGTTGCTTTACTAAATTAAATTGGCTTTATTATTTCCATTTTTTTATTTACATATGAAAGTGATACATATTTTTTCATTTGTCGAAAAACAAAAATAAAGATCGAGCTGCGCAAATCTTTTCAAATTTGAAATAATAGAAAAAATGCAAAAAAATTTTATTCGCAAGATTAGAGAGAAGAATTCGCATAATTTGTGAAAATGTGGATCGTTTATTTATTACTATTTTATAATAAATAAAAAATTACACAAGCTTTTAAATGTACCAACAAACTTATTTCGTTTGTCGTCGGGTTCTTAAATATTGAACAGAAATTATATTTAAAATTTTTTAGTCAAATATCTACAATTTTTTGTGTATATTAGTAAACTGTCAATTCTTACAAATAAAAAATATTCTATTAACATTAATAAAAATCATTGTATGATCGGCCGTATTCTGAAAATAGCAATATTGCTTATTTCTGTATCTTGACAGTTATTGTAATAATGCCATCAATTTTGGCATTTTAAATTACGCTACTTTCATGTCACCCGCGAACAAGTACGGCTAGTCCGTACTTGTTTGAGGTCTTTTTAGCCTTGACAATGGCAGGTGATACCGTGTCGAAATGTCGGCCTAGGTCCTCTCAGGGAGACCATTTACAGAAAACGCAAGATATTCCAGAATCTACTCTTGTTACATATATATATATATATATATACTATATATATATATTTTATAATTTAGAGAATACATGTACATGCTGAATTCTTACGAGCACATATTAATGATATAGCTCTACACCTTGACTAGTTATCACCAAACACTCTTTCTGTGAATGTATCTCTTCATAGACCATTTCGCCGTGTTGGAAAAGTGTTGATGAATTATGACACATGTTTTTAATATTTGGGAAAGAAAGAGTACATAAAATACATTTTGATACATCAATAATTCGAATTCATGCCTGCAAAAATGTGTTTGTTTCACAACATTAAAATGCTGTAACACAATTCATATTTTTTCAAGGACAAAATGGTTTAAAATTGTGAGACAAAGTAACCAATGGTACGGTACTTTTTTACAGAAAAAATATTTAAATTTCACATGATATATGTAAGCAGTCTGCACGGTACACATTATAATGGTGTACACACATGAGACTTATGCACAAGCGACGTTCAAGACAAGTCTCAACTGTGTAGAAGTGTCAGGAATCAAAAAGATGAAATAGCTGAATAGGTAGGTGCACGCAATAATGGTTGATAAAAATACAGAAAGTTTCCATATTACGCTGGACATAATTAGGCGCATGAAAACACTAGGCAAGAATATGACTTTTTAAATGTTAAAACGCATATAATTTTGTATTTATAACAGTTTTCGCAAAACTGATTAAGTTCTAAAAAAAGACTAAGGGCCGGTTGTTTCAAGTTGGATTAAAGTAAGCGTTCGTTTAAAGCATAGATATTTACGAAAACGGATCTGATTGGTGAAGAATGCAAAAATCTATGCTTTAAACGAACGCTTACTTTAATCCAACTTGAAACAACTGGCCCTAATAGAATTAATATAATCGCAATAAGAATACAATATTAATATACAATCCATGTTCAATGGAACTACTAAATACATGTAAAAGTTAATAAAATGAAAAATAGTGAACTTAAATGTTTTTTTAATATTATAAATGAACTATAAATATGCCAAAAAATTTAAATAAAAAATCCAACTAGCCAAACAATTTGATATAATAATATTGTTTTTGAGTAATGTAAAATAAAAAGTTATAATTTTTATTTAATCGTGTAGTCCAATTATTAGCTAAATAATAAAATTACATTTTAGTAATTATTTAAAAGAATAATTTACAGTAATTAAACTGTAGTAAATGATATTACATACATGAATGAAAGGTAAAAATGTAAATAAATGCATACCCTGATCATGCTCTATTCGCACATGCCGCATTCCATTCAATTTGAATGTTAGTGTAAAGATATAGTGGTCATCACTGCTATCCCGCACGATGAATGACCCGTCAGGCTCATCCGACAAAATCTTCTCCGCAGCCTCCACAGAAATAGGGCCCCAATACCATCCATACTAGAAATAAAACAGTTTTATGTTTTCATATATTTTCAACACAAAATAAACCCAGTAATGTGGCCATGATTTTTAAACATAACGTTAAAGACTCTCCTTGGTGATTTAGGAAATGCTGATGAAAAATGAAATAGGTGATTTGAGAAATGCATATGCGTATTTTAATCTACTTGCAAAAGCAATGGTATCATGAATTTGTGTATATAGTAAAACCTCTATATTGCGAAATCAAAGGGACTGAAAAATTAAATATTGTTGCAACGAATTCCCACATATTAAGCCCCGTATTCACTAGGGGACAAATTGTCCCTCAACATTACACGCTGCATAGTCTACGTGACGCAGCAACATTGCGCACTGTTCCGTGATGTCGAGTGCGTCATAGCGCGGCATTTCTACGTGCCGGGGAAACGTTGCCATGAGCATGCTGCCTGAGCGAGTCGACGGGAAAATTCCGAATTACCGTTTGAATTAACGGGCTTTTACTCACTTAGGAAAATAAAAATCGTAGAATTAAAATGAAATAATAAATATGTGCAGTGCTGTTTTACTACTTACGTCTTTCACTTTCTGTATGGAAGTGGCAAAATCAATGGGTGTATCCTCCTGGTGTACGTGCATGCTGGGCAAGGGAGGGAGGGCACGGGGGGCTGCTGGGGCCGGGATGGGGACGGGCGGTCGACCTCCCCCGCCACCACTCCGGTCCCGGTTCCGGTTCCCTAGCCCCAATAGACTACATAAGGTCTGTTTAAGATTGAGGGACAGACTCTTGGTTTGAGACTTTTTAAGTCGAATCTGCTTTCCGCCCTCCTCCTTAGATTCTTCCGTCACATTTTTTGGGGACGTGGCTTCCTTTGACTTTTTGCTATTTTTAATATTTATTATGAAAGTGTTCTTCTTACTTTTACGACTATTACTGCTGTCATTCTCGTTCAGTTTGGAGACAGCATCTAAATTACCCTCGAGGGATTTGTACTTAAAGCTATTATTGTTGTCGTTGGTTTTTAATTTGGTTTTTGCGCTCTTGGTGACTGAGTTGGTGATTTGAGTCTCGGATTCACTGGAGCTGGAGTAAAGCGTGTGCAGATACTTTCTCACCTCGTGCAAGGTCATGTGCATGGGTTCTTGATCTTGCGCAATACTCGCAACAGAAATACACTTCTTACTCATCGAAGTGCTGGGAACACTGTGTCTTTTGGTCTCTGTATCATTCACCACATCCGATACCCTCGTGCAGCCCTTGGAAAGCTTGGAGTTGTGTCTCTCGATGGGGTTGGGGATGGGTTGACAGACACTTCTGCCCCTTTTACGATAGCTACGCTGTGTTCGCTTCGCTTGATGACGGGGCCGAACCATGTCAATGGGGATGGCGTAGATATCGCTGTCAAAAGGCACATTGTACATGTCGGCGATGTCTGCTGAGGGCAGAGTGTGGTGCGAGATGGCTTGTGTAATGAAGTTGGAATCATCGGCTGGCGCCGGAGTGGCCAGGGAACTGTGGGAACAGGACAGACGCGAAGCCGAGCGCGCTCCTCGTCTCGCTCCCCCATCCCCCTCCTTCAGACTTCCACATTCCCACTCCCCCAGCGTGTGTTTGCTCAGTATCGGACTGTCCTGTAATGTGAAATCTTTGTTTTATAAACTCTTGTTTTCCTCAAAAAAATAATAATTAAAAAGAATTTTACCTGAAATTGTGGTGGTGGTTCTATGGCAGAAATTAAGACTTTAGTGGGACCCTTTTTAACAGTATTGAAATTATCACCACACATTCGCTCTGACGTTTCTTGACAATCATACAAGGAAAGAGATTTTTCATCATAATCACTTTCTTGTAGCTAAAAATACAATTAAAAAATTTTATATAGTTTAATTAATAAATTTTAAACAGTAAAAAATACTTGATTAAAAAAAATTCATTGACATAATTCGGATTTCAATTAATCTTCTGAAAAATAATATTGGCTTGGTTTCTATAACCATAATTTTTCAATTGTAACTCTGGGAATAGTGGGAATATAAACATCAACTGACTTTAAAATCATGAAAAAAATCTGTCTTTGAGGTGTCTTAAAAATCTAATAACTTCATGACCCAAGTAATATTATTTTCTATTGAATGAATGGTTTCAATTTAGTGGGTTTTTTTTATAGGGGCTCTTTACCCTTTTTTAATACACTGTAGTGGTGGTATTTCAGCCGGTTACACCAGTTATAACCTTTATTTGAGATTTTCATCTGATTGTATTGATGATTGATTTTTTATTAATGATATAATGATGATTAACTGATTTTTCGCAACTCAGTGATCAACCATCAGTACTCAGTTACCAACCATCGATACAGTCAGATACAAATCTCGAATAACAGTACCGGGAAAAACTGGTTAAAATAATGGTTTAACCATCAGTAATATATGGATTTCCACTGTTAGTGCACTATCGTTCATAATTTGCCAGCTTTATTTCCAAAGATCAGTGTTGATACCAGGTCTTATATAGATACTGCATTCAAAGTGCCACTCACTTATTTCTATTATTGATTACTTGACAAATAGAACTCGGTTCATTCATTCAAAAATTTGAGATATAACCACTGATAAGCTTTAAAAATCCA
Organism: Agrypnia vestita; assembly: GCA_016648135.1. NCBI lineage: Eukaryota > Metazoa > Arthropoda > Insecta > Trichoptera > Phryganeidae > Agrypnia > Agrypnia vestita. The sequence continues at coordinate 152,095 of JADDOH010003994.1, read as the reverse complement.
TAAACGCATATAAAATTGGCCGAATCCGCATACGTGTCTAGGGAGTGCAGATCTGCGCTCCGGCACCCGACCGGTTAATTTGCATTATCATATTTTATAACTGCCCCAGAACTTAACCCCAGGTTTAACCTTGTGGAGTGTTATAAGCTAATAAAAAAAGTTTATTTGTAATTGTGTTAATATACATTTAATATGTTGAATCAAATGTATATTAACACATAATAATGTTAAAATGCCATAGTGACAGTAAAATCTAGTGATGTCCTTAGGCTAAGTGCCGCCCGTAAGCAGATTTAAAATAGGGCTTTTACTAATTTTTCAAAATAAATTTTTTGAAAATTACCTACAATACATGTTGTGTGTAAATAGTTAACAAAGATCCTCATGAGCCATATTCTGTGCAAACATGATACAAAAAGTCTATATTTTTGTCAAATAATTATGTAAAATAAATATTCATTACATTCACCAAGTAACAGAAAATTTTTTGTTAAAATTTGTCCTTAAGTGTTTTATGACCCCAGGCCATTTCAGCTATCCTAATTTTGAATATCCGTCTGACTGCCAGTAACTCGCTGGAATTACAACAACACTGATGACTAGCCGCTAATGAGGCGCGGGGCGCCCGAATGTGACACATCAATCAGCACCCGCTCATGTTGTTATTAATTATTATTATGTACCTGTGATTAGTTTATTTAATTATATATAATGTATGTTTATAGTAATAATTAAATTAGAAGATTTTTATGAAAAAAGTTTTGTTACTTTATCACTCAAAATGTATTTTTCGACATTTTTGTTAAATGCAGCAAGACATAATACATTGTAAACTGTGTGTTAAAAATAATTTGCCATTTTCAAAATTTGTTGTAATCATTTGCCGCTCTTCAGGACTTTCCACAACTAGGCAACTGCCTACTTGCCTATGCCCATAGGACGTCCCCGCATGTATCATACATTATAGGGTTACATTATAGGGAAATATTAGTAACAGGAAATTGCCCACAATGGATTGATTGTTTTTGCTGTTTAAAATAATTTTCGAAACATTGGAATTTAAATGAACAAGGACGTACTTCAGAAGCAATGTGAAGCCAACCGCTGACAGAGTCACTAGAAACTGATCCACTGGTGATGAGGAGACCACTATCTTCGCTTAGCAGAGGAGCTTCTGAGTGCCCAGAGAATGATGGAGGTGACTCCATTTCCACAACATCCTTACCACATAATCAACACTAAAATTAAAATACATAATCAAGTTATAGGTAAAATGAGAAACATGCCTTAAATATAAATAAGTTTCAGATAGATATTCTAAATACTAAGTAAAACTCAGAACACTAGTTATATACGAGTCGTGTATTTCCAGACACCGCTAACTCCAAACCAAAGAAATTTACAACAGGTCAAGTAATTTATACTTTATTGCGTGAGATGTTATTACCTACACTGTTAGTTTTTCTAGAAAGTTTGTTTATATTTATTACCAACTTTCTAGAAAAACTAACAGTGTAGGTAATAACATCTCACACAATAAGGTATAAATTACTTGGCCTGCTGTAAATTGTTTTGATATGGAGTTAGCGGTGTCTGGAAATATACGACTCATATAATGTATAGGTTCTACAGATCCATGAACTCTTACATATTGAGTGATGAGATTTGTGATATTAACCTTAACCTGCCTATTTTTAAATATTGTAATAATAACTTAACATTATTATCTTTAAATATTTCTATATATATTTCTTTGCATGTATATTACTTTATTATTAAAAAAAACAGTTATCTATCACATTTGTGTGATAGATAACTACATTCTCCGGTTCCATACATAAGTTTATACATTCATGGGATTGTAAAACATTTGAAAAAATTTAATCAAAATTAAATAATGTGCATCACATATGTAAAATATTATGTAAATAAAAAAATAAAAATATGTATATTCTGAAAATAGCTTATTGTTATTTGGTGATTGATTGTTAGCCCAACACTCATAAATAGAAAAACTTCAAGACTGTCAAATTTCAATCTATATTATGATCGACTTCAAAACTGTCAAGAAAAACTATTATGTCGACTTCAAAACTTTCAAAAATCTTATGATCGACGAGTTGTTTTTGTTGAGTTGTTTTTCTATTGCCAGCATAAAAAAATAATTGTATGATTTTCTTTAATTCTAAAAATACTGTGCTAAAAAATACCTTCGGGAACGGTGGTGTAACACAGCGTTACCTGATTAAAAATCAGCATAGTTTTAATATGTGATAAAATATACATATATACTATACAGATTAAAGGTCCCTTTATATAATTATGTAAGGTAAACATAGATATTTGCATTATTTTAGTAAATTATAATAAAATCATGGCATATTGAATTTGCGTGTGCTTCCGCTGAATTACCAACTGAATTCAACGATGCGGTCGCTAGGTCACCTGCACTCCGTCTTTGTCTAACATGTGTTACGCGAATCTACTGTACTCTTTCGATATTGTTTTCGCTTTCACCGAAACCCAAGCAACAGCCATCTCTGTCCTAGATGAAATGTGTGGTTTTATCGTGCTCTTTCTTACTCGGTTTAACTGCGATGTGCAATATTCTGCTCTCTCACACACTGACCGAAAACACGAGAGAAATGAATAAATATGTATTAATTAAAATATCCGTACATTCGTAACAGTTTAATTTAGTCATTTTGGTGTGAAAATGTCTATTCGATGATTACAAAAAATGTGACGTTTTAGTTTTCGTAAATATGGTAGATATTTCATATTTTCTATGACATGTAGACCTACGTTACATCATCGACACACAGGAGTTAAAGAAACGAGGTGTACATGCCAATACATTTAGATATAATTTAATGTGTTTAAATATTTATAAATTATTTAATATTCAAGTCATTTAAAAAATTACATTAATTAAAAGGAATCGTCGATATACATATTATTTTAAATCAATTTTATTTTTCTTCTGGCAAGTATATCGATTTTGAATATGATGTTTAGTGTACTGCGACATAATATTAGTAAACTGTCATACACATTTCTATGTTAATACATATGCATAAAACGTTTTTGTATAACAAACAACCCGAAAGTTTTGACATTATACTTATGCATTTACATTATACGAAAATGAATTTGAAATGAGATTCAAAAACTGCAAACTCTTTGTCTGTATAATGTCGGAAATATTAAAATTTCCAACCACGATGAGTTAGAATGTCATATTTTTATACACAGTTTTCCTTTGTGACTTTCCATTATTGCTTTACAAAGAAAAGCAATTAACTTGCATTTGACACATTTTAATTTAAATTCAGTGCACGGATATCCCTTTAAAGTTTAACTGTTTTGTTTTGTTTTAATAAGAAATATTTTAAAAAATAATGATATTTTATCATGTTGATATGCAAAAATAATTATCGGGAGAGAATTAGAAGCAAAAGCGTCGCCTTTGAGTATGATTATCTGGCAAAGTGTCAATTTGACTATTGATGACTGATTTCGTGTGTTTTAGAAGAAATTTATTAAAAGAATATTAATTTTTAAATTCCTTTGTTTTTAAAATTCGGTTACAGAAACATTCACAGTAAAATCCCATTAATTCGAACCCCGATAATTCGAAATTTTTAAAACTTGCAAGTCCCAAAATGTGAACTTCGTAGTAGATTAACACCGATAATTCGAAAATCCACAATTCGTAATTCGAAATATTTTTCAGCCCTTTGCGCCATAAATCAATACATTTTAAGACCAAATTAATTAATCAATCAGAAAGACATACAGAAAAATCTAATTCACGAAAAAATATTAGGTTACTACTGGGATTCGAACCCAGGTCACCTCCTTTCCGGGGCCGGTGCTCTGACCACTAAGCTATAGCAACCCTCTATATTTCCGTGAATATATCGACCTTATATGTAGTTCTCATTTTTATTAATTGATTAATTTTTTATTTTTTTTAGATTTTTCTGTATGTCTTTCTAATTGATTAATTAATTTCACAAAACTTTGTTCTGAAAAATAACAACTTCACAAATATGAATGTGTTCTTGAATATATACAATACATTTTAGTTCGCATAATTCGAATTTTTATTGGACTAAATTGAAAAAAATATTTTGATATTTTTCGCAAGTGAGAACAACAAATATGTCAATTATGTAACTTATAGAATGCCCCCTTTCTATACATATTGTGTCGCGATCGCTAAAATTGGGGAATCCTGAGTATGCTTTCTTCAGTTGGCTACCTTGATATGCGCGGATAGTTTAGTTTGCGGCATTTGCGCTAATTCTCATACCTAAACGCGTTTTAAATTGTTTTTAAATTTGTCTTTAGTTCGATTTTTTTCTAATAACTGTGTTTGTGTTATTAAAATGTTTCTTTTTCTTTGTAAGATGTTATTAGTGACTTATCTTATTGTCGCAAGTATGCCAGCAAATATGTCAAAATGTCGAAATCTTTGCATTAACATAATAAATATGGCGTTTTCAAAATGATTTCTTTAAATATAAGCATAAATTTAACAAAATTAACGGTTTTTTCAAGAGTTTTACGATTTTTGGTGAATTTCACAAACGCATTGCGATTTATTTATACCTAAAATTTCGAAATAACGGGGTTCCACGTAATTCAAAATTTTTTTTTTGGTCCCTTGAATTTCGAATTAACGAGGTTTTACTGTATGCAAATTAATTATATAAATTATAAAAAAAGAAAAACGTACAGAACCTGAGTGCAAAGACATCGTCTTTCTACCTTTTGTCCAAAGCATTACGGACAGAATTGCCAGAGCTCTCAAGAAAAGAGACATCGAGAGTTTTTGGAACCAACTCAAAAATTAAGGACTTGTTGAAATCAGCGAAGGATCGAGATCGCTTAGAAACAGACGGTGTGTATAGATTTAACTGTCAAGACTGCGGTAAAGTATACGTGGGACAAACGCCGCGTACAATTTCCAAAAGGGTCGACGAACACAAACGGGCATGCAAACTCGGTCATTCAGGAAAATCAGCACTGGCTGAGCATTTTCTGGATACCGGCCATCATTTTGCATTTGAACCAAAAATTCTTGGAAAGCCTAAGAGTCACCATACGCATCCTATCAAGGAAGCACTCGAAATCTACAAGCATACAAGCAACATAAATATTAATAGAAATGATGGTCTCGAATTGAAAACATCATGGTATCCAGCGCTTCAAAGTCAATCTCGTTGCAGATTCCGCAGAGATAGTGATCAGACAACAGATGAAACATACACACAACACATGACTCCAACACTGACAAGACACACGACATAAACAACGACTTTTCGACACGGTACTGCTCGCCAACACTTAATACAACACTGACAACGTTCTCACCCTGCTTTCAACACGGTATTGCAAGCCAATACTAAACCACAACACCAACACTCACAACACATTAACCCTGATGATGGACCCTGGGATCCGAAATATCAGCTCGAAAGGTCATAAAAACATGGCATAATACCGCAGAAGACACAAACCAGAAAAAATATTGCTTATTTTGGTTATTTTAATTGGTCAACAAAAAATTTAGTTGACCGATTAAAAAACAGGTAACAGTCCAACCGAAAAGAAATACGGTATAACTTCATTTTATGGCCTCACTCGATTTTCTTAAAAATAAGTATCCTGGCGTATTATTGAAATGTCAAAACGTATGGAAAATTTGCAAGCTTTAAGGTGTAATAACTTTTTAAATACTTACGTCCGCCAAATTTTGATTTCAGTTTTGACATCAGGGCACTCAACTAAGCCGGGATACTTATTTTTAAGAAAATCGAGTGAGACCATAAAATGAAGTTTAGCCAGAAATACAATAATCAGCACTTCTGTATTGATAACATCAACAATCACAATATGATCTATATTTGACTGACCTGAATAAAAAACAAAATGTTTGTCATATTTAATAACAATTTAAGTACCTACATTTACGCAGATAAATGTACAGAACAATATTTCGCCACTGCTCCTACTCGGAATACCCGAGATGCTGATTATGTATTCAATGTTGTTAATAATTCAAAAAAATATATTTATATTTTAGTTTTAAAGAGTCTGTTTTATAAAATCAGTTTCATAAGAAACGTCACAAAGCGAGTGAGATCACAAGACTTTAAAGTGTGTATATGTATGTAAATTTCAGAACATCCTGTGCGTTGTTATTGTCAAGTGATTTCACCTTAATTGTTCAAGTATATCGTGGTCATAAAATAAAATAAATAATTACCAGTCGCAACATTATCAGGATATCCTTTTGAGCATGAAACTAAATATGCATATTTTATCCAATTAAATACATTTTGACATAACAAATATGTACACTTGTACTTGTCTGTGTCCGACTCACTCCATAGAAGTAATTAATGTTTCGCGATAGGAACATTACGGAATTAAAAAACGGTACATACTAGTTAGTAGGCGGTAAACATGTCTACAAAATATCAATATTCAGCAAGCAATTGGACATTTACCTTCCTAATACGTACGAACTATTATCACATCACACCTAACGCCATGTTCCGATTCCAATGTTCTGCAAAAACTGCACAAAAACTGGCAAAAACCAAATTTTTTCTATGGTTCCATGCTCTATGGTTATCTCTGGTATTTTGGTAGAAAAGAGATCTATATCATAGACAATAAAATATAATATCTATATGGCCCTGTACACATTGGGCCAACCTCGGCAGAGCGCCAACGACGGCCAACAGATTCACACATTAGCGCATGACTCATTGCTGCCTGGCGAAGCACTTGAAATGGACGTAATCGCTGCCGCGGCAATTTATTTGTTCCAAGCTATAACTTAAGAAATATTTAGAATATAATTTTATATTATTATAACTCTATAATTTTACAAGCATATTTTCTGATAGTATATCCATCGATTAGAGCAAAAGAAAAAAAATATATTTTCAACTTGTGAAGCAGAGTTATATTGCTCTGTTAAATTGCGGCAAATACGCCTTTGCAACTTCAAAACATTAATTTTAGAACTTTTATTGCGCCTGAAATTCTTAAGAACAATCTAATATACTGTATTTACAGAAATAAATAAAAATTTAGGGCATGCGCCTTTTCTTTATAAATACGTTGGTAATTATAACTTAATATATATATTTTTTTGTCAACTCGCCTATCCCAATTATAATAATTTCGTTGTCTGTTAGTAAATATTTTTACGTAATTTTTTTGTCTTTATACTATTTTTTTTTCTTTTATTTTTTATATAAATAAATAAATGCTTATTCCTTACGAACCGACATGTAAATGTACCATCATTTTTGACGAGTTACAGTTAGTTGAATATAATTATTATTTCTAAAAAATATTTTTAGTATATGTATATTGTTTTCATTGAATTGATATTTATTGTTTTATTTTTTGACTCAATCAAAATTTTCTAACTAAATTATCTGAAAAAATAAAACTCGTTCATTGTTTTCATAATTAATTTATGTTCATACTACTAATAATAACTCAACAATCTCAGCACCTCTACCCTCTGACAGTGAGACGGTGTGTTGTGAGCTTAAAATGCTTACAGAAACAACATTAACGGAAGTGACAACATTTTTAATGGATAAAATGTATAATGTATAAGTGACGAAATGTATAATCGACAGTTCCTAAAGCTTTCAAAACGGCACACATTACTCCACTTCTGAAAAAGCTACAGTCAAACGCGGATAACCCATCCAATTACCGTTCTGTCTATTCTCCCGTTTGTGTCAAAAGTGATGGAAAAGATTGTTTCTACCCGTAATACATGGACAAGTTTAACCTGTTCGCAATAAAACAATCTGCCTACCGAAAATATCATTCAACTGAAACAGCCGTGACACATATTTTATCAGAAATGATATCATCAGTGGAAGAAGGAAATTTTGGGCTGCTGGCACTTCTTCGTATGAGCGCTGCTTTTGACCTAGTTGATCACCCGATCCTCTTGAGAAAATATCGCTGTTTTGGGATATCATGTAAAGCCCTTGAATGAATAGAATCATATCTCTGTGATCGACAGCAACTTGTCCGATTCCAAGGAGATATATCCTCATCTCTATGCCTAAGTTCAGGTGTTCCGCAGAGCTCAGTTTTAGGGCCGCTGTTGTGCATAATGTACACCAGAGAGTTTGAGAGTATCATCGAAGCTCATGGACTCAAAATACATTGTTACGCGGATGATTACCAAGTCTACCAACATTGTCACCCTGCCTTTCCCCAGACGCAGTAAAGTCACTGATTAGTGCGTACGTCATCTCGCAGCTGGTCTATTGTAACTCAATATATCTATGGCTCCTACGTATAATATCGTAACCCACAAATCGACGATTTTGAATTTTTGTGTATTTCATTTGTATTTAATTATATCTTTAATTCCAACAAAGAAAAAATATTTTGCAATAAAAAGGTTTTTTTTATAATTTTTTTTTCTTGGAATTAAAGATATAATTAAATAGATATGAAATACACAAAAAACTCAAAATCGTCGATTTATGGGTTACGATATTACACGTAGGAGCCGTCGATTTGTAGGACAGCCTAGGACTCAGCTCGACAGTGATGTGTTCTGCGGCGAGGCTTATATTTAAGGCATCAAAGTTCTTACGGATATCCTCAATGCTGAAGTAGCTACATTGGCTTTGCCTGCCGGAGCGGATAAATTTCAAACTCTCTCTCTGATGGTGTACAAAAATCTTCAAAGAAAAGCACCACAATATTTGATCGACCTCTGTATCCCAGACAATATTACTATAGACTGAGAGGTGACAGGATTTTTCATAACGATCATGGATACGGTTAGATTTACTTTTATAGTTTGTCGAGTAGTCCCCTAGGTCTGCCTGCTCTCAGTAGTTGCAACTTCGAGTTATAGAGCTTACAAGAGGCTTCATTGTTGCGAAAAAAAACGATCAGAGAAATGGTCAGTTTTAGTACCTATTCAAAGTATGGCGTCTTCGCAGATGAAACAAGTTGGTCTGGCGGCTCTCAGTGGTTGTATTTCAGAGAAAAAAATAACAGTAATCGATAAAAAAAAGAATTAAATCGAACAAATCCAATTTTTATTAGTTCAACTTTCATGTAAAATCACAGATTAAGCATTTTGTAGAATATTGATAAGGCCTTAACACGTCCAGTGCTGAAAACGCCTATTGGCGTTCTCACAAACATTCGCTGTGTGCTGAAAACGCCTATCAGCGTTCTATACCTGAGGGTTGGTATTAGACAATACGTCGTGTATTTGGATCATTCTCTTTCGGTTTTTTGCATTTCTTTCATTTATGAACATAAAGTTCGTTCACACAGGAATTTTTTGCGTGTTGTTTTTTAAATTTCATTTGTTATTATTATATTGTTATGTAAATATTATATTTTTCCAATTTTCAATTCAAAAACAGTTTTCATTGTGTAATGATTACTTTTCCGTAGTATAGCAATTTTCAGTATTTTTTTTTCAATTTGTATGTAAGAGCCTTCTTAGTGTAAAGACAATTTTTACGTGGAATATGAATTTTGGGTCAACTATATTTTTTATATTTATGTAGAAGTGACTATCTAGTGTAATTTCTTTCTAAGTTAATTGTGCGCACTCACTGAATTGAGACAATGTCTACTCTGTAGGGAGTAAAGGATGAGTACAGTAACCGAAAACTTCGCCAACCCCGGCCAACGTCCGCCAACCTGCATCAAAATATTCTTGTACACAGTGGGCCAACCTCGGCCAATGTCCCAAACCCGCTCCAATGTAAACTAAAAGTTTTCTTAAGAGCTCTGTACACATTGGCCGAGGTTGGCCCAATGCGAGATAATGGCCCAGTGTGCACAGGGGGTTTTGGCTGGCGGAGGTTGGGGAAGTTGTCGGTTTTTCGAGCGCACATCGAAAGAACAATGGCGACGCACGGCCGGGATCGAGCATTTTTTAGTTCGTCACCGTCCGCTGCACAGAATAAAGAAGATAGTCCGCTGTCCGCGGTGTACGTCTTTCGTGTTTCTGAGATCGCCAAAATGTCGCTATCGTGGATCAATGAAAAAACATACAAGTTTATTGAATTATTATTTGTAGTATGGACAGAAATTAATTATGAAAACAATGAATGAGTTTCATTTTTCAGATAATTTAGTTCGAAAACTTTGATTTAGTCACAACTAAAATTATCACTATTATTTATAGTTTGATTGTCAACCGATTGAAAATATAAAATAAATGTAAACATTAATTATTTAAAAACATAAACAAGAACAATATAAAGATAGAAATAAAAATATAGAATTAAAAAAATAAATAAAACAATTCAACGTAATTAAAATTAGAAATAGTAATTTTATATAATAGGCGATACAATAGTCAATATAATAAATTATAGAAGAAAAAATAAAACAACAAATATCAATTTAATGAAAACAATATACATAGAGTAAAAATTTTTTTATAAATAATAATTATATTCAACTAGCTGTAACCCGTAAAAAATTATAGTCGGTACTTTATCATGTCGGTTCCTAAGGAATAAGTATTTATTTATTTATATAAAAAGAAAGGAAAAAATACTATAAATAATAAAAAAAAATACGTAAAAATTCTTGCGTAAAAAAATTGAAAAAAGATTACATTATATAACTAAAAATAAATTACGTTAATTTTTTTTTAAGTTTACGTTAAAAAATAAAAAATATTACTTAAAATTTTTTATTTAAAAATTTACTAACAGTCAACGAAATTATTATAATTGGGATAGGATTGGATATATATATGTAAATGAAGATCGGTAGGTACCTATTGACCTTCATTTAATTTGAATCGTTAAAATGGAACGTTTAAATTTGTGTGAAAATTCAACTGACAATCGAGCTGTTGAGAAAATTATAATATACCGATGAATAATACATATTTAATAATGGATAATGTTTCTATTATAAAATAATAGCTTTAAATGTCGTTTCTCTTTTCAGGTGTGTACTTTTATTATTTTTAAATTTTAATATGAAATATTATGTTCTTTTGCTAATAAAATAATACTCTTTTCAGAGCAACGCTAAAAAGCTTTTATTTAAAAAAAAAACTAAATTATTTGGGAAACCACATTATAAAACAACATTTTACAGCTTTTATGACAAGAATGGAAAAGTTAAAATTTGAATTCATAGTAAAGGCGAGTGAAGATCCAAAATCAAATGTAATCTGCATTACAGTTGCCGGAAAACTTCTTGAAATTCTTTGGCATAGTGGGGAATGCGCAGAAGACGAAATTTGGGTCTCATTGGTGGAAAGGTAGATGCGCAAACTCCCCCCCACTATGCCGTAGAATTTCAAGATGTTTGCCGGCTATTGTACCTCAATTTCTAATCCAAACAAAAATACATTTTTAATTTTGGAAAATTTGGGTGGAATGCAGAAAGATACAGCCGCTAAACCCAACAACAAATTTAACGGAGAAATTTATTATGGATAAATTCATGAGAAAAACTTCAAATGTAATTCAATGGATGAATATTTTTGAAGCAGAATGTACTCGTTTTGGAGTAAAAGAAGATACAAATAAAATAGAAACTTTTAGATTATTTTTGGAGGATTCATGTCTTGACTGGTATAGTTCTATGCTCATAAAATATACAGTAAATTCAGAATGGTCAACTTGGAAGGAAAACTTTTGTGAAACTTATGCGGACAAAGGCTGGTCGCCTGTCAGGTATGCATTTTTATTTAAGTATAGACAAGGGTCATTTTTAGAATATGCCGTAAAAAAGGAAAGACTGTTACTGGAGATAAATAAATCAATGGATATACCCACTTTAATTGATCTAATTACTACTGGACTACCAAATTATATAGCTGATAAAATAGATAGAATGAACTTAAAAGAAACAAAAGATTTATTTAACAACATCAGGGGCTTAGAACATTTGGCAAATAAAAATAATGGTGAAAAGATTAAGATTAAGTAAGAGATTTTGAAAACAAAATTAATGAGAAAGATGGAAGACACAAACCATGCAGAATTTGTGAACAAGAAATCAAAAGAAATCGATACCACCCAGAATCCTTATGTTGGTACAAAAGCAAAAATTTTGATAGGACAAAAAGAGACCGGATAAGAAACGTTAACAATTCTGAATTAGAAATAAAATTAAATGCAATTAATCCAAAAAAACTAATAGTTCTACCATTAATCAAAATTAAATTATTACTGAACGATTCCTTAGAAACTATGGGGGTCTATGATTCAGGATCAAATGTGTCTTTAATCAATTCTAAGTTGTTGTCCTTGAAAAATAACTCTAATAATAACGATAACCTTATGAAAAATGCACATTTGAAAACGATTAATGATATGAGAAAAACTAAAGGAATGGTAACATTAAAAATAAAGATTTTTGATATAGAAAAGAATATGAATGTATTTGTGATAGATGAAGAAAACTTTGACTACGATTTCTTAATTGGTTTAGATTGTATACAAAATTTTCATCTTATTCAAAATGATAAATTAGAAATCATACAAAACTCCAAAATGGGAGATTATAATAAAGAGGAATATCTCAGAAAGAAAATAATTATTTTGAATAATTCTGATACAGCAATCGATAAATATAAAATAAATTTCAATGAACATGTAGAAGAGAATAATTTTAACATTACAATAAATCACTTGGATATAAAAAAACAGTCAGAAATAGAGAAACTAATTTGTAAATATAAAACACTTTTTGCTAAAGATAAATATGATGTAGGTACAGTGGAAGGTTATGAAGCACATATAGATTGGTTAATGGATAGATATTGCAGTAAAAGACCGTATAGGTGCACTATTGAAGATAAAAAAGAAATAGAATAACAAATATCAAAATTATTACAAAAAAACTTAATTTAAGAGTTTACAGTCCTTTTGCTGCCCCAGTAACATTGGCCTATAAAAAAAAAGAAGGAAAAAAATCAAGACTATGCATAGATTTTCGCGATTTGAATAAAATTATAATTCCGCAATCACAACCCTTCCCATTAATAGAGGATTTAATGGTCAAGACGAGAAAATGTAAATACTTCTCAACCCTGGACATAAATTCAGCATTTTGGGCTATCCCATTGAAAATTGAAGATAGAAAAAAAACAGGGTTCGTTACTCAAGAAGGACACTTTCAATGGACGTGTTTACCGTTTGGTTTAAAAACTTCTCCTGCAATTTTTCAAAGAATATTGAGCAGCATTATAAGAAAACATAAATTATCGGATTTTACCGTTAATTATGTTGATGACATTTTGGTTTTCTCTGAAACCTACACAGATCATATAAAACACTTATCATTACTGCTGGAAGCAATATTAAGAGAAGGCTTTAGATTAAAATTTTCAAAATGTAACTTTGCACAAGACTCAGTGAAATATTTAGGACACATAATTCAAAATAGTACAATTACGCCATTGAAGGATAATTTAATTGCAATAAAAAAATTTCCTGAACCAAAAACACAAAAAAATGTCGGACAGTTTTTAGGAAAAATAAATTTCTATGGAAAATATGTTCAAAACATATCAATTATATTAGACCCATTACATAATTTGTTGAGGAAAGGTCAAAGGAAAGGTATTTGGTCAGAAGAATGTCAGGAATCATTTGAGACAGTAAAAAAATTACTTTGTCAACAACCTATTTTATCAATATTTGATCCAGATCTACCGATACACATTTATACCGACGCCAGTATACAGGGCATAGGCGCAATCTTGAAACAACCACAACACAACGGAGAAGAAAAACCTTGTGCATATTTTTCTAGAAAATTGAACAACACCTAAAAAAGAACAAAGCTATATATCTGGAGTGTTTGGCAATAAAAGAAGCGGTTAAATATTGGCAGCACTGGCTAATGGGAAAAATATTTACAGTTTTCACTGATCATAAGCCATTATAAAAAATGAATATAAATGCTAGAACAGATAAAGAATTAGGAGACCTCACATATGGACGTAATTATGCAGAAAGCAGCCAACCCAAAAAACATGGAACTGAGAAAATGGCTTCTAAAAATTTGAATCTACAAAAACCTAATATGTCGATATTTAATGCATTATTGCACATTTTTTTTGCATAGGGCTTATTGTAAAGATATTTTTTATGGTTTTTATATGTAATTATAAGAATAAAACTTTTATTTACAAAGATATGACGCGTTTTACAGGTTGGTTTCTTTCTGCAAAATGTCAAAATGTACGAAAAACAGGACTCATTTTGTTCTATGTGGGTTGGCTGTATTCTATGAAATAGGAGTGACATTATTAAATGTCAGTTATTTTGTAGGTACTATGTTGCTTGGATTTATTCTACACATATTTTTATTTTATTTTTAATATTACATTTAAGTATAAGCATGTTTGTTTGTTTAATCAGTTGTCATATTTGTTCCAAAATTTCTTTTGTATAAAAAAGTGTTGTCTGTCTTGCTGGTGGTTATTAAATTAATAAATAAATTAATAATATTTTTTTTTTCAATAATTTCATCCAGGTAAAAATCATCAAATCACTTAGGTAGTTACTGGCGGCAAAATTGAAAACTTATCTTCGTTGTGTCACGGCAGAAACCAAGTAAGCTTTATCTAGATTATACATTATTTTATAATAATTGTAACTAAGAAATGACTATTCAAAGCATATTTATATGTATATATATATATGTATAATATTTCATGCAAATCTCATTTCAACTTCTAAACTTTGGATTTGAAAATCCTAGCACAATTTTGTTTTTCGGAACACAAAATTTTGACTGAAATAGGTACTGATAGATAAAGTGATACTCTTTCAGATGCATACATACCAACAAAAATAGTTTATTTTTAAAGGTAATAAATACCCAATATCAAAACAAAGAAACGCTCATGTAAATTACTTTAGCAAGTGCAAATAAAATAATCTGGATAATCCCCACAATACAAGAGCCGCTACAGTTAAGTCAATAATTTGTATTATTAACATTTAAATTTAACTACACAAATAATATTCTTAATTGCCTAGTTGGTCGAATAACCCTATTCTTAGAATCCAAACAATTGAATTAGTATAAGATTACATTTCGTGAAAGGCTTAACCTTACATTTCCTGGAACAAAATAAGTGCATTGACATTCCTTTTGCATGTCATTGCCATTATTTTATTTACTTCGGGAATTCCAAATATCCCCAATTGCTTAAACAAATTTTTATTTTATAATTTTATGAATAATGTAAATGGAGTGATTATAGCAAACGGCAGACTGAATAGTACTGTACAATGTACATATATATAGCCCGTCCAACTTATCTGGAGAATAAAGGAGGGCGTCCCAATCGTTGAGGTGCTGCCCATTGTCTAAAAATTATCTTATTTTTAGGGAATTTTTTTGTAAATTCGTTTTTTCTTAAACAAGTTACAGTTGCCGGCAAAATTCTTGAAATTCTTTGGCGTAGTAGGGGAATGCGCAGAAGACAAAATTTGGGTCTCGTTGGTGGAATGGTACATGCGCAAACTTTCCCCCACTACGCCGTAAAATTTCAAGATGTTTGCCAGCTACTGTACTAAGCAGTATACGACACAATAAAAAACAAAAAATGTAAACTAACGTACAAATAAATTTATCAAAATATACATTCGCAAAATACACAACGTCACAAAATGGCGTTTATTCAAAATCAAAGATAAATACAATTTTCAAAAAAAAAACCAAACAATAATAATTCTTTTAGGCCGGTGCTACATTACGCAGATCTTCCGCCGCGTATTTTCCGTTGCGCCAGTCGGCAAAGCAAATAGATCGTCCGATCATCCGCGTAGTGTGTTTAATAAGCGCATATTGTATGGAAAGAAATGTAGCGATGTTCCGCGATAGAAAAGACGCGGCGGAAGATCCGCGCAGTGTGGCGCCGGTTTTATTCGGTGTTTCATACCTAATGATGACCTCCATATTTAACTAAGTAACACCTAAGGATATCAATCGGTTTAGGCCCGTTGTATCAACTTGGTTTATAGTAATCTTTCGTTCAAAGCATAGATATTTTGCGTTTTCCACCGATCAAACAACTCGCTCTCGTTTCATCTAGATATATGACTGGCCTATTCGTACAAGAATTTTGCTCTCATGGCACATATATCATTGCGTTCTATAAGCACCTTACGGTTACTTTATACTTTATTGCGTAAATTACCTACTTTACAGTAGGTAATTTACGCAATGTCTCACGACATCCTTGAAAATTTATGTCTTCTTTCAATACCTTTTACAGTTTACTTTATGTAGGTAACTCTTTCTTAAAATTATAAAAATCGTGTCCCTTTCGCCTAATGACTCCCAAATCAAAGTTATCAATATCAATTTTTCCACTTATCCTTGTTTTTTTTTCCGGGTGTAGATACTTTAATGCCCATTTCCACGGCCGCTTTACCTTCTTTAACTATTTTGCGAATTGCCGATTCAGAAATACCTGAAGAAATTGTATAATAGTAAAATAAAAAACTTTGGTATGGGAAAGTCACTATAACTGCATGGCAGCACTAACTTGAAGCGGCGGCAATACGATGGCAATACGACAATGAACAAAATCAAACGGTATAATTGGGGCTTTTAGACGTTGTCCTCTTCAAAAAACATGTGCATTTTGAAGATTATTTCCCGAACACCACTTTTAATGGTTTTTGGCATGGTGACAATCTAAAATTTTCATAAAAAACTATCGAAACAGTCGTGAACCCCTCTGTAAACAAAATCTGTCAAAGGTCTGTCAGCTGTAGATAATCCAATATGGCGTCGTTAGTTCCAAATTTGGCCATTCTTAAGATAAGTTAGACGGACTATATCCGCATTATTGACCATAAGCAAACCACAGAAAAAGTTCAAGTGGCTTGGATGTTTTCTATGAATTTGGTAAAGCATGGAATTATAGTCCGTCTAACTTATCTGAAGAATGGCCAAATTTGGAACTAACGACGCCATATTGGATTATCTACAGCTGACAGACCTTTGACAGACTTTGTTTACAGAGGGGTTCACGACTGTTTCGATAGTTTTTTAAGAAAATTTTAGATTGTCACCATGCCAAAAACCATTAAAAGCGGTGTTCGGGAAATAATCTTGAAAATGCACACGTTTTTTGAAGAGGAACAACGTCTAAAAGCTCCAATTATACCGTTTGATTTTGTTCATAGACTTATTGCCGCCACTTCAGGTTAGTGCTGCCATGCAGTTAAAATGATTTTCCCATACTTTGTTTTTTATTTTACTATTATACAATTTCTTCAGGTATTTCTGAATCGGTAATTTACAAAATATTTAAAGAAGGTAAAGTGGCCGTGGAAATGGGTATTAAAATATCTACACCCGGAAAAAAAAGAACAAGGATAAGTGGAAAAATTGAATTAGATGCCGTAAGATGGGAAAAGTTTTAGAACATATTTTATTCGTTAATTTTTTACATACAATTTTTATTATTTATACTTTTTATTACATAATTCATTAACGAGTTCATTTGTATAAACATCTTTTTTCAAAAATAAACTTTTTTATTTATGCACATTAAAGACTGGTTGCATCAACTTCCTTTATAGCAATAGTTCATAGATTCTTACGAGAGCGAGTTGTTTGATCGGTGGAAAATGCAAAATATCTATACTTTGAACGAAAGATTATAAACCAAGTTGATACAACGGCCCTAAACCGATTGATATCCTTAGGTGTTACTGAGTTAAACATGGTGGTCATGATCATTAGGTATGAGACACCGAATAAAACCGGCGCCACACTGCGCGGATCTTCCGCCGCGTCTCTTCTGTCGTGGAACATCGCTACATTTCTTTCCATACAATATGCGCTTATTAAACACACTACGCGGATGATCGGTCGATCTATTTGCTTTGCCGATTTGGCGCAACGGAAAAAAACGCGGCAGAAGATCTGCGTAATGTGGCGCCGGCCTAAAAGAATTATTATTGTTTGTTTTTTTCCTGAAAATTGTATTTTTCTTTAATTTTGAAAAAACGCCATTTTGTGATGTTGTATATTTTATGTATATTTTGATAAATTTATTTGTACGTTAGTTTACATTTTTTGTTTTTTATCGAGTCGTATACTGCTTAATAACTTGTTTAAGAAAAAACGAATTTGCATAAAATTCCCTACAAATGAGATAATTTTTAGACTACGGGCAGTACCACAACGATAGGGACGCCCTCCTTTATTCTCCAGATAAGTTGGACGGACTTTAACGGTACTATCGGAGGCATACAAAACGTTCAACCCACTTGGATGTTTTCTGCAAAATGATCTTTGGGTAATAACAAAAATCGCATAATGCGTCCATACCACATGGATGTTTTATGCATTAATTAATAACAGCGATAGCCGTGATGTGGGTTAGAAAAATCTTGAATATACAAAAAACTATAGCATAAAGAGCATGGACGATTTCAGCATATAAAGATATCGTAGGAAGCTGTCCAAACCCGTACATAACTCATTTTTAGCATTTTGTGGGTTGGCTGCTTTCTGCATAACTACGTCCATATATTCCCCAGGAAAATACAACTTTGAAGCAGACAGTTTAAGCAGAAATCCTGTAGTAGAACCATATGAAAATCAAGAAGAAAGTTTAAAAATTGTTAACGTAATTAAACTAGAAGACATCCAAAATGATCAAGAAAGAAATGAAGGTATAAAACAGAATAAAAAAGGACTAGAATTAAAGAATAAAATATATTATAAAAAAAATAAGAAAAAAAACAAAGATTATATTAACTGAAGAATTCAGCAAAACCTTCATAAAAAAAATTCATTATTTTTATTGTCACATAGGTATACAACAATTGAAAAACAAAATTGTACCCTACTACGTGGCGAAAAATTTAACATGTAATATAAAAAAAAATTGTGACAATTGTGAAATCTGCTTAAAAAATAAATCTAGAGGAAAATATAAATATGGACTAATGTCTCACTTAGGTCCTGCAACTTACCCATTTGAAATAGTATCCATAGATACCATTGGAGGATTTGGTGGCTCATGCTCTACAAAAACATATTTGCATCTTGTAGATCATTTCTCTAGATATGCGTATATTTTAACTTCAAAAACACAAAGTGCTAATGACTTTATAAAGTTGGTTAAAAAAGTCACACATGGAAATAGAATTGGTATGATTCTGTCCGATCGATATCCAGGAATAAACTCTAAAAGTTTAAAAAAAATTACTCGATTGGATCACGGGAAAAGGGTTAAAAATTGATCCAAAGTTTTTTCGTCAAGCAAGCAGACGCCACGAGTTAATATAAAGGGAGTTAAAAAAGATGTTATAATACCAAAAATATCGCGACATATCTTTGAACGCTGCTCAACACTAGGAGGATCCATCTCTAGTAACGGGAAGCTATAAAAACTCCCGCATGGCAAAGATCGAACTCTTCTGCAATACTAATCACTTCACCTAAGCCATGAAAGCCATGAGAGGGTTCGTTAAATGTTTTAAATGTTCCACCCGGTAATAATCACTATTGTGCTCGTCCATTCTAGAGAACAACAGACCATAATTTACGACCTTACGAATTTTTGTATTATATTCTCTTTTACAGAACCCTCGTTGGTTTCAGCTAGATTCATTAAAAAACACGTAGATTGTCCAGTTTCGCGATGTAAAAACATTTCTATAATCTTGATGGTGTGCATTCCATCATTGTGGTTTAAAATTAACTTTAAATTAAATTCACTAAGGCAATAATGTTCATGAAACATTGATACCAACTAAATTAAGGAGGTATTTCTGAACCATTTCCGTCAATAATAAAATATTGGCATCTGCAAAATCCATTACATTACAAGAAATTTAATGTTAAGCTTCTAATCATGAATACGAAATTAAACAACAATGCAAACACATCGTTCGATGGTCAAGATAGCCAGGACAAGGATGAAGGATGAACGCGAGGATTGCTGCCACGGGACTCTGGAATTGTGCAAAACACTTCCAAGGGACCTCCAAGCTGATCTCCAACAGAATGGCATTGTTCCAGCATCAGAACGTGTCTCAGGATCATCACATTTCAACAAACACTAATTTAGATGTTGTGATTAAAAGCTAATATTTCATAGGAATTTGTATTGATAGAAACTAGGTTCAGGGAGAAGGTAGCGGCCGATTTCGTTAATATTCTTTTCAATAAATAAGTTTTAGTAAAATTAAGCTAGAAGTAGTTAGCTATAGCTAAATAAAATATGCTCTTTTGTTATAAACTGTAATAATATTCTAAATTTACTTTCAGTTCCACCAAATGTAAAATTCATTCAATCCAGTCTAGCAATGCACATTATAGCACCCTATTAATTCACTTCCGAGTCGATCCCACACCTGCACCCTAGTCTCATGCATCTCTTTGAGTAGTCGGTGAGGTCTCCTTCAGAGCCTGGTGTGTCCAAATTCTTCCAGTACGACACCCAGTTTGTGGATCTCGGCCCCAACACACTCTAACCTTCCAATACATCATGTATTTTAAACTGAAATTACGTTCATTATGAAAACATATTCCCTCTCTAAACACAAGACTTTCTTTTATAGAGAGGTAGCTCGTAAAATTTAAAACATATGCTATAATAATATTGATTTATGCCAGTTTTCTTTGCCAATTTTTTTCTGATTATTATTATAGAATTAGCGGATTTGATATAAGTACATAATAAATTTTTAATTGAATGCACCATCTTTTTATTATCAAACCTAATTTTCATTTTCAGAAACAATCGGCCGTGTTCTGAAAATTGTAATATTGCTATTTCTGTATCTTGACAGTTATTTTATAACATTGTAACGCCATTAATTTTGACGTTTTAAGTTTGACAGGTTTGAAATTAATGAATTTAATCAATCAGAAAGCTCTAAAACGTAAAGAAACGTTAAGTTATTCACAATATGTGAGTAACTTAATCATCACTAATTAGAACCAAAAGATTACATAAATTCTATCGCTCTAGGCACCTCTCCAAAAATAGACTAACTCTTGTGCTTGGAGAGAGAAAGGGTATTTTCATCAATAAACAACCATTTCTGTGTGAATAGTGTTTTTTCAGTCGGTCATTGCTGTAATTTAATTTGAATATATGTAATCATTTTTTCAAGAAATACCTTCGGAAATAAATAAAAATGTTTCAGAAGACGTTTTTTCAGTTTATGAATATTACATCTTTATTTAATCGGTATGCAATAATGACGTCTATGGCAATGCCTTACAAAGAGTCATAAAAAAGAGAACATAAAAGCATGCATTTCACATTATATATTGATTGCACAAAGTATTTCTGCCATAATTACAGTAAATATAGTAGTAAATAATAAATAAATTTGCTCTCCAGCTCTATAAATAAATCTCTCTGCAATAAACAAATACGCATGTGCCTGAAAATCTATTGCGTGCTGACCCACACCGTCAGTGAACCACAGCAAGGTTAGCTACTAATACATTGATACACTCTGTATTATACGCAATCGTATCAGTGCATTAAAGAGTGCAAAGTTATGAAACATGGGCTCTACATGGTTACCAAGTAATGTTAGCCAAAAACATACAAATACACTGAGGGTGTGACTTTTATGTATGTAAGTTTATATGTATTAGTTGTTAACAAAGTTGTGTCCATTTTTTCCAAATGAAGAGGACGCAACAAAAATTTACAACAAATTAGACAATATTATTTACAACTTCTTGCTAATATTCCACAAGTTTTTCAATGCCTCTGCGATAAAAACCATCTGATCTTAATTCAAATAATTTAGAAGGTGTCTTAACTTTTGTCTATCTGATATTCCATTGATTGATTTTGAATTCTTGTAATTACATAAAATAATAAATGTAACTTAAAAATAAAAAAGCAAACACAATTATCTCATAATTAAGAAAATGTTCTTTCGTATGAAGTGTAACCAATATCAATTACTTTTGGAGGGCATTTTGAAATTTGAAAATGTGTATTTTGAAATTAAGCATCACATGTGATATCTTATGAGAGTAAGTGGTTCCAGCACTGTGTAGTATATTTTGGAGTACCTACATAATAATTGACAAAACATTGAATTAAAACTTGCTCGTTAAAATTCTGCAAACAGTTGGGAGTATTTGAGAAAAAGCATAATTATTTGAAATAATATAACACATTTTATTTTTACATATATTTAATTGTATTTAAAAAGCTATATTGGAATACAGATACAATTTAGGATATCTTCAGATATCCTTAAAAAGTGTAATAAAACATGTGTATAAAAATTATTAAGTGGTACAAAATACAAGTGGAATTAGATCTTGCCCATTCAGATTACGTAAACAGCTTCCACCAAGCATTCTACATAATTCAAATTAAAAGTTGGACTAGACTTGCAACCCCCTTAAAAAATCAAAATATTCATAAAGTAAATCACATTTACTCCTCGAAGGCACAAATAATATACCAAAGTAAGTTAATATAGATTTTTAAATTCAATCTTTAGTCTGTAAGGCACGTTGCACAATGAACTATCACACTGCCAACCTTCTGTCATACCTTCTTCATTTATTTAATTATGTATATAGTCCAGGAATCATGTAAAATGTTTGCTATAATTTTTATGCCGTTTCGTTCCATCACACAGCCATAACATAGTAAGCTCAAGCTCATGAAGTTCCGGGGTTTTGGACTTTTTATTAGGGGTACCCAAAAGTTACAGTTTTGAAAATGAAAAGTGTTATTTAAAAACAAATTAAAAAAATATATCTTTCCCTAATATATTCTCCATCAATAGACGTTACTTTCATCCAAAGACCAAGATAGTTATTGATCCTTATATTTACAAAAACTCCTTAGGCTTAAAATGCCCTTGTTAGTTTTTATATTACTAATATCAGAGACTATTTTTTGCATGTAAATAATATGACATTGAATATCTAAACAAATTGTAATTTAATCATTTGAACCCCTATCGTTGTAAATGCATTTTTAAAACTATTTTACTGATCTAACAAAGAATTGTAGCTGTGTCAAAAAGTGATGGCTAGCGATCTAGCGTCAGACAGGTAAAAAAAATTTTGGTACCCCTAATGAAATAAAAACAATTTTGACTCCTCACCAATTGTCATTTTAATACCTAAATGATCTAAGAATGCTCCTAACTTGTCATTATTTAATCAATGTATAAAAAGTATACATAATCAATACAGGCATTTCTCAAAATCCAATTTTTGTATATTTGGATCTTTTTAACTGTTTAATTTTTATTGCTTAACCATTTCTTTACCTTGAGCATGTTACACATATGTATTGTATTTACCACGAGCAAGGTGTTACATATACGCCACCCAAGGTAGGCATGTTAACATGTAAATTAAGGTACATCTATATAATACTGCCGTTTATGGTAAACCATAAAATCAATTATCTTCATAATAAAATTTTCAACTCAATTTTCGCAAAGTTGTATTTTAAAATGACCTTTTAAATTAATTGGTGAACTTTTAGAGTGGATTGATAAATTCAAAGATCATTCAACAACAAAAAAAATCAGATACCAGCAATGTCAGTGAGATTTTCATATATTTTTTGAATAATAGACAATACAAGACAAGTACAAATTAGTGATTAGTTTTTAATAAGATTTTTACATGTTTTCACAGCTTATATAAAGGTTTACGAATATATAATATATATATATATTATAGCCTTGAAACTCAGATTTACAATTTGAACATCTCAGGAAATCTGCATTTTGGACTTAAATGTAATTTATTTAAGCATTCATCCCAAAAATTTTTGGAAGTCACATTGGAAAGTAATGATATATTTACATAATTTCATCAAGACAGTAAAATTTTGAAAAAGAAGAAATACATATTTCAGAAGTCGAGAAAAATAATATACAGTAAATATAATCTCATGCCGGGGTTCTATTCTAATAATTTTTAGGTTCAAATTACTTGGAGAATCATACTCATTGGTGTTGAGAAGTGCCTGTACATGAAAATCATAATATGCAAACCTGGTTGTATTTTATCAATGTTTTCAGATTCACACTAGTATGTGCATATATTTCATTAAACCATTCAATACAAATTCATTCTTTATTTGCTATCAACAATGGTTAGTAAATACTATATGTAGACAATTTCAAATAATGTGTCCACAATCTTAATATTTTTAAGAGAGTATACTCATTTTTTGAAAAACATCATTTCAATGTACATTTTACCCAATGAAAACATTTATGTGCAAGTAAAACTATTTTACAATTTTATTTTATTTTGGCCGTGCTCTATTTTATTGCATATTTAAAATTATTTATGCAAAATAATATGGATTCTCTAGAACAGGTATTGCCTAGCAGAGAAGCCAAAAGAGTAATTTTCTGTTTTATTTAATGTTTCAATTACTTTGGTACTTGATAGATTTTCAGAATATCTTGTACCGCATTCATGGAGCCAAATACAAGTGCGAAGACACCAAAAATACCAACAACAATATTTTTCCAAACAACCCAGTTCCATTTGCCAAAGCCAATGTCCCAATAAGTGACAATTTCGATAATGGCTGGGATAATTAAACCTAGTATGGAAAAGCAAAAGGCACCAATCAGTCCGATGAAAGGTGATATTGTTGGTACAGCAATGGCCAAAAGTACTGCAGCTATCACTAGAACAGTTCTCATGGTGTAGTTCACCAGGGTAGCCCTTTTGGTAAACTTATGCTTGATACCATCCCATCCAATTTCCAGGCATACGTAGAATTGAAGTCCAAAAGTACAGAATACAGCTACGGCAATTAGAATCATCACCACTTGAGCAGGACTAGAACAAATATGATAAAAATATTTAATATTTGATAAGTATTACAACTAGCAAAGAGTACACATGCAAAGACTGTAGATAAAAATACAAGCCAGGAACCTTGCAAAGATGCTTGTAAAATAAGTATTTTAATGATAAATATGTACTGGAATTGGTCAAGACAAGCAAATTGAATAAACGAGAAATGAGTATTAGATTTAAATACACGCATCTATATAAACTATAAGCATTAGAAATTTAATGGAATTACATTCTATTTGACTTCTCTATAGAAGTTTATAATAGATTAAAAAATGAGTAACTTTAAAAAAACAAAAATTTGCGCGTATCAAGTAGAGATGGATCGTTCATTGAACAAACTTTTTTTTGAACGGTTCACTTTATTAAATTAATGCATTATGTAATTCACTTTCTTGAACTAACGTTTATTACTTCAGTAGTTACAAATTAATGGACGTATGTTCGCTCCCAAATCCTACCCCTCGTTAGCGAAAAAAATTTGATTGGATAAATGGATAATGAATGATTCGTCTGCGAAATTTTATTTCAAATTTCACCTATCTATTATTTTGACTATTGAAGTAAAAAAGCTGTCAACCATGTAAAAAGAGTTGAAAAGACCACAAAAAAAAATTTTAAAAAGTGAAAAAAAAACACATAAATTGTAAGTAAACAAACTGACAGATTTTGTAATAATTATAATAAATTTAGGATAATCGTTTACTTTGTAATATTATTTTAAAAAAAAAGACATCTCACGAGGCCATACAGTCATAAAAGGCCCACAAAGTGAAACAATTTTCTTCATTTTAAAACATCGAAGGTTTAATAATTAATTGATTAATTATATAATTTAGTTTGTGTCATTTTAATAAGATATCCGTATTTAAAATATATGTAACCTGAAGAATTAATTTTAAAATGATATATTTCCATACAAAAAATGTGATAAAAAACGCAAGACAAGATGTGAGAAAAAATGGTGAAATTTACTCTCACTGCCAGACGATCGCGGCATAATAAATCATAAATTTTCAAAATAATTAATAAAAATTAACTTACATTTCATCTTTAGGCAAGCTGAGAGTAATTGCACCTTCAAGTGTATCCGAGTAAGTGACATATCCCAGGAAACCAAGCAAAATGTAGACTAATGTTACACCCGACATTCCTTGATTTAGTACTCCACATATTCCAACAAAGTGTTGAGGTGTCTTCATGCTATTTTCCAGAGGCATTACTACTCCAATAGCTTCCATTGCAAAGATGGTTATAGAAAAGAAGTCAGGCCACATTGATACATCGGCGACATAGGGAAATTTGTCAAACGAGGAGGGCATGTCTCTCACTAAATAATAAAAAGTAATCCCAAGACCTAATCCCATGAAGACGTTTGCCACCATGGAGACGGGGGCCAAATACTTCAGATTCGGAACCCATGATAATAGAATAAGGGGAATAAGTAGCGCAGCAATCATCATTCTTTGGTCTATTTCTTCATGGGTGTAAACTTCAATGACCTGAAATAGAAATAGCATGAATAAATAAAAAAATGTTGAATAAAGCAATTCTTTAAAAACCGTTATTCAGATAGTCTCTGTTAAAAAGCTGTTTATGTTTTTGTTTGTTCTATTTAGTTTTATACAAATATTATAAATGAAATGAAAATCATTTAATACTAATAAATAACCTTTTGAATGTTTTTGGCGATGATGACTGTGTACACACTGCAGGTGCCAAAATATGTCACAAACAGGCAGACTAGAATCATAATCCTGCAAGCAAAAACACAAAATATTACATTCAATTATCTAATGAGAAAAGAATTTAACCCTGTGCTGTAATATTTAACTATCAAACATACCTTTACATTAAAAAACATGCTGAGAATTCATGACAGAAAAAGAAAAAAAAATACAACATACTCAATTTCAAATGGCAGTGGGTGTAATTTTAAGTTGTCTGATGACTAGATGCAACAAAACACTCTACAAGAGAATTTTTTTAACATAGTATGTACTGGGTGCGGCACATCTCTACAGCATCCACCTTTACCTAAAATCCCCCAAAGTACGATTCATGTTGATGTCCGCTAGCACTGGTAATGCGCTCTTTAGAGTGTTGTGAAGAAAAGAGTGTTTGCTAACAATACACAATCGTTTTTAAATTTGAGTTTTGTCTGGCATCCTTTTTCAAAAAAAAATCCGGACTCATCTGCATTGAAGATAGCGTAAGGAACCTCGGACCTCGGGACCTAAAGGACCTCGAAGCTTACTCCAGCCACCCTTCTCCAGCCATCCGTTCATGACGTTTCTGTTAACATCACGGGCCTTCCGTATTCTTCTATATCCTTATTCAGAGTGTCTTAAAGTAAGATAATTCCAAAAAACGGACTTTCTAGATGTCCCTTTTTCGACAGGAGCCTACCGATTTTTTCGCTATAAAGAGTGATCCATTTAAAACATGGATTCTTATGGAAAACCAAACAAGTCTGGTTCATTTTTATATTATAGAGTTTTTCACTATAGGGAGTTTCGTTACAGAGATGTGATGACTATATGTCAGTAAGACTTTCATAACCTCAAAATGGCCAAGCCTGTCAACCTAAGCATGGAGTACAATAGAAGAGTGGTGATTATAGAAAGCCTTCGCGCCGGAACAATGCCTACCAAAATTATTCAATTCTTAAAGTAGGTAAACAAAATAGATTGTTTATGACGTTGTGAAGAAATTCAGTCTCGAGGAGTCCAAGGAGGGCTATCCCACTGTGGTGAGGAAAATACAGGAAATCAACAAGAACTCCAGAGATCATCCGAAGAGCCCAAGACGCGATTATGGAAGACCCGGGGACCTCGCTTCGGATATTGATCTCCGTCTTGGGGTGACCTTAACGATCATACGTCAAATTGCTCACAAGGCAGAGTTTACAGTCATGAACCGCGATGAGTTGAAAATAGCGTGCTCGCGCTTATAGTGAGAATCAAGGAGGTGATAGAGGCGTAGGGTGGCTGTATAGATTGAAAGTTACCAGCAATGATCCTTCGTATGAGATATAACAGCATTTTTGGTAACTTTGTATATTGGTTTGAATAAACAAACTTTTGCAGTAATGTTTTTTCGTTCTTGTAATGCTAAATAAATTATTATTATATTTTACTGTCATTTATTAATAATTTTGAGGTATTTTACCACAAAACACTACAGGGTTTCACTAAGAGCTGTAACAAGTGTATTGTGAATTAAGTGAGTGACTTACTTTGAAGAGTATGCATATCTTCTCCCCCATTTTGGTCCATGAGTAAATGCCGCTTCTGATACTTCAGAAAAACTCATACTCGTTACGCGTGTCTTTTTATATAAAACATGTGCACATTTCACCTGTAAGAGAATTTAAGATAACTTACAATTCAATAAAATGAGGAAAATAATTTTATAAATCAGCAAAAATCGCCATTCAATTACCAAATATTTCATTCATGTGAATAGTACAACAGACCGCAAAATATTTTAGCAAACATTTGGAGCATATAAAATTGCGCAAAAAAAATTGGCAAATATTTCCGCAGATACGCTTTTTATAACAAAATCAATCACTGAATTTAATCAGGAACAAATTGCAAAATAAACCATTTGAATAAACTTTGCAATAAATGAATAGTCCAAAATAATATGTGATGGGTTCTGGTATATTTTTGTGAAATTTCATTTGCAAAATAATTAACATAAAACTGTGGGATAGTAGTTTATGAAGTAAGACGATACTACTGCTGAATAGCTAATAGCTTTAAGCTAATGAATTTTTCAGTTACGATCTTAACGATTATTGAAGATTACTAATTTGAAATAAATTATATAAAATTCATAATACCACATACATATTTGAAATGATGCTATATGCAAATATATATTTACAAATAATATAATTGCTATAGAGGTACAAAATAGCAAAACACAGTATTTTAAGCATTTGTATATAGGTAGAGTCTTTTCCCAGAGACAACAAATGATGTATTTAACTTACTAAGACATATGAGCAGTGCGTGCAGATAACGGCAACGAGAATTGTGAAGAATATTCCCAAAATAAGTCCAGCACTTTTAAATGCAACCGGCATTGCAAGGATACCCGTTCCCAGAGAAGCCTTCAACAAGTGAGTCAGAGTATCACAGTCCCTGAAACGATAAAGGAAACTATTCTTCATAACATGCGCAAAGTTATTTTCTACTAAATTTACTTTTGAAAAACTTAAATTGTTTTTAAAATTAATAAATCCGCTGTGTGTTAACAAAGTGTTCCTGATTTTCCTGTGAGGGGTTAATAACATTTTATAGTTGCTCAGGCGCGTCTTTGGAAAATCTATAAAACAATAATGTGCACAATACACAACACAACAAATCTACGTACAACAATGAACAAATTAGGAGCAAATGTAACTCTCTGTATCATAGTAGATTAAACTAATAAAGAGTAGCTGAGATGTGGTTCGGGCATGTGGAACGTGGAACAAATATGGTTTTGGTGTGAACGAAGAGAGGATAGTAAATAAAATACATAAATATATTAGGTGAGTGTTGAAGACAACAATATGACTTTTTATTTGTGAGGTTGCGATTATTCAGATGTTCCTATATCACCTAGTTTTAAATTAATAAATATTTTTTTCAAAAAAATGCAAAATTATTTTGTGGTGAGATTATTAATAGAATTAATAAAAATGAACTTTGTTTTCACCACTTTTATATTGAAAAATATCAACATGTTTCAGAGCCCATGGCCCCTTCGTCAAGATACAATTATATACTAACAATTAAAAATCAAAAATCAATGTACCTATACACAATCAAAATATAAAAATTATATATTGGAAATTTATAATAATTAAGACCTACTAACATGAAAACAAATTTAAAAGATAAATATTTGTAAAAAGGACCTGGTTGTTTATAATATTCAATTTACTATTAACACTTTTTCTTTATTTTATTTATTTAATTGATAATAGATATAATATTTTATTACAATGATAGCTAGCAAATATTAACAATTCAATTTTTTTTTAAGTGATCCAACTGTGATTGTGTACAATTTGTATGTAAATTATTATGCCGAATTAGTTAACCATCTTTTGGATATGAATCAATCTTTTGATATTAATAAGGGTTTACAAATTTTACATACAAATTAGACAATTATAACGGTACAAGAACTTGTAAAAAGAGTTGGTAACACAGAGAGAGGGAACATGGGTACCGCATGATTTAAAAAAAATAAGAAATTTCCATTACCAAAAATATGGAAACACCTTGCGTTGTTGTCAAAATTCGCTAAGTAAAATGTGTAGCAGGTGATTCATAGATGGCAATTGATTTAGTAACCCTGACATTTGATGAATAGATAAAACATGGAAGCCTAGATCAAAATAGATCAGATATCTTATACCCACTATTCATTTCCAGCATTTATATGAAAATTCATTTTATATATACAGTAAAATCCTGTTAATTCGAAATACGCCATAATTTGACATTTTTTAATCTCACAAGTCCCAAAATGTTAGCAAAATATTGTGTTTTTGAAATGATTTCTTGAAATATGCAAAATTAATGACTTTTTTCATAAGTTTTGGGATTTTTTGGCGAATTTCGCAAACGTATCGCGATTTAAATTTTTTTGTACCTTGAATTTCGAATTAACGGGGTCCCGCATAATTCGAAATGTCTTTTGGGTATCTTGAATTTCGAATTAACGAGGTTTTACTGTATATGAAGGGCGCATAAACATAACTGATACTATGCAATTGACAAAAACAGAAAGTGATGTCTTGGAAAAAGATTATCTGGCAAATAAAAGCAGTTTTACAATTTATTGATAACTTCTCTTTAAAATATGTTTTTATTTTTTAGAAGAGTATCAAAAGCATATCAGTTACAAATACATACACTTCATTTTGTCAATTGACTAGTGGGGGTTTGGTTTTTGTACTATAATTATAATTATTATACTGTTTTATAATATAAAAATAATTCATTTAACAATTGAATACTGGAAATTAATGAAGCACTAAATGTTAAAAATTATAATTTTAATATAAGTAGGTAAGGTAATGGCGCCTATGTTGGACGCGGAACAGCCATGAACATTTTTTTAATTAACCTCCAAAATTAAGCAAACGCAAAGTTTTTTTTTCAAATTACTACACCAATCAGTTGTGCTAATATTTTAGCTGTCATACCAACTGTTTTTGACAGCCTACAGCTACTTTGATTGCGGCTATCACGGTTGTTAGTTGCGCGATGTCATTTAGTGTCGGGAATCGTAATTTATTACAAGAATCGCGATGCAAGTAAGTACACTTAACATCTTATTTTGTGTCAGGTGTATCGTCGTTGTTGAAATTTATATTATTTAGTGATTTATTAATAGTAATACATTACTTTTATGTTATAACCTAAATATCATTGGCATTCTAAACCTAAAATTTACCATTGTTTAATTTAAATTGTCCATAACTGGATATTATTCAAGCACGTACACCCAATAATGGACAGAGTGTCCATAAATTGAACTTCATTATTTTTACTTTTTCTCATGTATCTATCATACGTCTGTTCTAGTACATCTTCATGTTTCTCTAGAAATTCCTGTCCATTCACAAACAATCGAAAAAAGTGGTTCTCTTCGTTTTTTTTTCCGGTTGGCTTTAAAAGAAGCATTTCATTAATAATGAATACTTTTGTCTTTTACTTGATTATTCATATTTCCATAACTAGCTGTTCATAATTGGGGGTCCAACACTGGATTACTACTGTCCATTGATGGGGTCTGAGTAGGAGTGTTGTTTTTTTATAATATTTTATTGCACTGAGTATTAAAAGGAAATTAAACATTGAATACTGATTGAGAAAAATACTTTTTATTTACCTCCAAAACCCAAAGAATGTATATTGAAAAATGAACAAATTAAAAAGCAAAAACAAAAAAAAATTCGCTTATACAGTCCATGACTGGTGACTTTACCTTATACAGATTAGTACTTCATATATGTCTTCGCCAAAACATTAAATACTACACAGAAGTCTAGGTTATGTTATGTTAATTTCCTACTTTATAGTTATATGAGAATGCACACCGGGGTTCGAATGATTGCTAGGTTCGCAGTGGTACACTCCCTGCTGGAAGGAATGTGCCTATAAAATGTTGTGTAACGCCACTTTATATACCATCAGCAACACTACCAATAAGTCCAACTCTCTAGCGTCCACGAGTGGTCATCAGAAAACCCGGCGAACCCCGGGCAATGGATGACCACCATTATAACATCACAGCAGATAGAGAAAGGGCGAACGGCGAAATTCTGGCGCCATAAAACGGGAACCAGCCAGCTAAGGGAAGGAAAACCCCAACAGAAAACCCTAGTCCTCCAGGTTGGGGGTTGGGGTAACAACTCTACCCCATAAAAAAAACAATGAGCTCTATACTCTGTTTTAGGAGCCAAACGTCACAAAATTTATAAAACTGGGAAGACTTCGGTGGCTGGGTCATGTGGAGAGAATGTCCGAGCATCAAGCACCAAAGTCCCTGCTGAACTCAAGGTCAATAGGGCGAATGAGCTTAGGTAGGCCAAAATTAAGGTGGAGTGACAACGTCCTCAAAGACATCCCTGCCATAGAGCTTAGGAACTGGAGAGAGCTGGCACTAGTCCAAGTTGAATAGAGGAAAATTATTGAGGAGGCCAAGACCCACCAAGTGTTGTAGTGCCAAGAGTGATGATGATGATGAGAATGCACACTGCACAAGTATTAGGTGCCGCGTTTTTTTATAAAGAAGGTACTAAACGATGTGAGTATTTTGTAGTTTTTAAAATGGCTATCTTACATGAGGTAAATGTATAAAGAGCGAAAAAGACTATACATATTAACTTTTTACCTTAAAATGAACATTCTGGCGCTTAGTGTTTTATTCAGTTCCAGTATTCAGTTATTAAACATTGGAATATTTGCATTAGTACTTGCTGTTTGGACAGCAATACATGCCAAAATAAAGATATTTCGCGTAGTACAGTGCGTAGTAGCGCCCTTGAAGTGAGTATTCGTGAAAACGGCGCTATATAAGTTATCCAATTATTATTATTATTATTAGTACAATATTTTTGTTGGCTTCTGATCATTATTTCACCTGGTTAACAGTTTTTATAATTATTATAAAAAAACATTATTAAATTATATTATTATAATTTAATAATTTAGTATATTCACATCAATACTTATATACAGCCGTTAACCATAACATAATCTATGGATCGCAGAAATAAATCTTTATCGCTTCTGTTTTTTTTTTAGCAAGATCGGCAAGAATTTATCATTACATATTATATTATAATTATTAAAAAACTTGATATGTATTTAAAAATATTTTAATCCGTCCTATGTAGTCTTGATCTACATGAAAGTAAATAATTGTACCTTAATTGATAAAAAGGCCAAAAATACATCAAACTAAAATATGTATGTATAAGCATTCTTATCCTTTTAAAAATAATAAATTGTTTTCTTTTACTGAATATTTTAAGATGAAAAATCGAAAATTATGTTAAAAAATATATGTTATACATCTAATATACTTGCTATATAATATATGTTATACATCTAATATACATGTTACATAATTAAATAATGTCATCAGATCTGCATATTTTGTGAAAAGGATTTCAAAAGGAAAGTGTAATAAATTTTTTAGGTCGCAATATTAAAATGTATTACTTGAAATATTAAATATACGAGAGCTTGCATGATAAGTACCAGTGTTAGAGAAGGAAATGTGTAATTTAAATTATTTTTAAACATAGTTAGTTCCCTTTCAGCTCAATACACTTAGTCCAGCGATATTCTAACTTTTTTATTCCACCCAAAAAATATAATTTATCAAACTCAGTAAAGGCTTACGTCTCGGTTTTAGTGACAAATGAGCTGGTGGGATGTCACGGTGAAATAAAACTTCTTTCCTCGCCAAATGGTACCAAATATTTTCTCATCAATTAACCAACATAGTACTGCCCGTTTTTGACCCGTCGGTGAAAATGATGCCTCGCGAATCCCAAAAAAACATGTGACCATGACCTTCCGGCTGATGGAACCATTTTCGCCTTCTTTGAAGCAGATTCGCCAGATGTCCACTGTTTTGACTGTTTTTTCATTTCTGTTGTGTAGTGGTGTTTTGTCAACAAACATAACTCTTTTAGATTGAACAAAGTTTCTGTTTAAATGTTTCTGTTCTAGATTGCTAGAGTTTTAGATTGCGCTTAAACATAACCAAATAATAATCAAACGCGGCACCCATCTTGTCGATAGATGTAAGATGTTATATATGTTTAATTGAGATGTATACAATGTCAGCAATCTCTCGGATCTTCACTTTGTAGTCTGCTAATATAAGGCTAATAAATTCATTAAACCAATATCTTCTATGGCAATCATCGAAGATGCATGGTCCAAATTTCCATTCACAAACAAAGGACCGATATTACTCTTTTCCATGAATGCAAACAAAAACAAAATTGCCTACTTTCAATAGCTATCACAACAAAACTACTTAAATCTGTCTGAAATTTGACAGATATCATTCGAAAGATGGCGTTAAACAATTCTATAAAGATTTTGCGTCAGTGGCACCATTAGCCTTTTAAACACGAGTACTTATCATACGGCTCTCGTATATTTAAAAGTTGTGCAACAATTTTAAATGAAAATATATTTTTTCAACATTTCATCAGCAAATAAATAGCAAATAAAATTTGATGATTTTGTAGGATAGGAACAAAATAAATAGGATTTATTTTTTAATAATAATAAAAAAATTATTACGTTGTTGGGTGGGCGACCTTTCGCTCCGTAAATGGGTCGAAGTCGTCTCCAGTTTCAGGATCTTGTGACACCTTGTATCTGAAAGAGATTTACATTGTATTTAGTTTAACAATGTCAAATTAAGTTACACATTTGTGCTGAAAAATGGTTCTAACTTAGTAACAAGCCCTCAACTGCTTGGTTATTAGACAAGTATCATGTCAGATTGATAGTGTGCAGATAACAATGTGCAATTAAGTTATATCATAGAAATTTATTTGTGTGCTTTTCTGACTACAATGCCGTGTCTACCTGACACTTGGATAGTTTGAGAACTCATGGAGAGGTCTATTGTTATTAAAATTTTGTGTGAAAATATTGGCCAAAACGGTCAGGAATACAACACAAAAGAACAATTCTTAAAATATGTTTCTTTGTACAAAATTACCATTACGTATATTAATTGTCATTACCTATATTTCAAAAAAATTGTTAAAACACAATTTGCTTTAAATAATAAATTACGTAATGTAATATAAAATAAAAGTTATTGAAAGGAGCATTTATTAAAATGGTTAGTTTTTCAGGTACACAGTGCATAATTTGTTAAATGGTTGAATTTTTCATTAAAATGTCTACAAATTTTATAAAAAATTGTCAGTAAAATGTACACAGTGGAGTGAGTTTGGCTATGTTAGCTTAAAAAATTATCTAATATATCATATATCTAATATACCATTTGGATGGCAGTGTGGTGGCACACATATCACACATTATAAAACTTTTTTGAGGATCTAGTTTTTTGTCAAACACCATACAATGGTAGTGACACAAAGATTGAAAAAAGTCATTTTTTACAAGATTTTTATCATTTTATTTAAGTTGTATTGAAGCAAATGAATTTTTCATAATCGATATAAGTTAATGTAATGATAGTTCAACTTTTTGCAAAAAATAAGTATGAAATATTGAGAGAAAAAAACGCAAACTTTGATATTGCATATCTCCATAACTATTGATATTAGGCCATGGTTGCTTGAACATTTTAGACTCATAACATAGGCAGGAATCTACCGGCAAAGTTTCTGCTGCTAGCTCTGGTACACCCTGTACTCTAAATTTTGGGTAATCTTTGTATTGTGAAATTAAATTTGACCAAGCACCTTAACTGTTATTTTATTGGTCATTGTTTTCTGAGTACTGGAACCTTAAGTTTTATGTTTATCCGTTGTTCTAGCTGGTGGTAACGTCTTCTCCCCATCATGTTGATGGGAAGACAATGTTATAATATCTATATTAATAATAAAATAAAAACTCACTTGCCACCGGAAACCACTTTGTTTTTGGACCCATCTGATGGAAGGAACGTTTCCATCTCCTGCGGAGGCTGTAAATTGCCATTGGATTCCTGAAACAATAATATTTCATATTAAAAATGTTTCCTGGCTCAATTTCAATTTCCTGGCTCCCAATATACGCAATATACGCGACTGGACGGGCATAAGAAGTGTTGGAGAGCTGTTTCGTGCTGCCCAGGACAGGGACGCTTTCTCTCGGGTGATAGTCGGGGGACCTGACATGACACCAAAAGAAGAAGAAGATTAAAAATGTAATATAATATAATAAATTACTTTCAAAGGTCCCCGAAGAGGAAGAACACAATTAATCCTGGTTGTCTACATTAATAAATGGTCATTCTGAGCATAATTATTGGTTAGGACTTTTAAATTGCAATGCATATTTTTCAAAAGCATGCATTGATACAAAATCTTTTGTTTTTAAGACATTCGCTCTCCGCAATATTGCTTGGAAAATAATGTGATTAATAAATAGTTGTTACTGCGTTATTGTACACTTTTTTCCTCCATAATTATTTTACTCATTATGTTTTGGACATTCATACATTTCTGGGTGTGTATTTCTAGATTCTCCGTAATCTCATAGGTTTCTTGAAAATATTTCAGCCTTTCCTTTACTTTCAGCCACTCTTTCCTTCACAATTGATTTGATCCTTTTTTTAGAAGCTTTGTACAATTTTTTTACTCTTATACATCCCCACTCACTTTCAAAAGATAGAGCCATGCTTTCTCCTTTTCTTTCACTAATTTATTTATGCCGCCATCCCATCACGCATCTCTTTTCCTCCTTCCTCGTTATTTTTTAAGATTACAACTATTATATACATGTATAGTATTTTAGCTATAACTAACTTAACTTCAATAAGGGAAATGTTTTCTAAATCACCTCCAGTACTTGAAAAAATGTTGATGTAAACTGGCTAATGCATGAAGCCACTTAACTGCAGTTGAAATGACCGATCAGTGACCGGTGCGTATTACGCTTTAAAGTTACACGAGTCAATTGAAATCCAACACTCAAAACAATACATACAAAAATAATGACAACACGAAGAAATATAATGTAGAAAATTTTCTAAGAATCTTTCGTACAATAATTAAATATTGAGTAACATTAATCTACGTAACAAATAGGTGAATTTTAATTGTATTTATATATTTTTTAGTGTCAATCTTAATTTGCCAATAAACAAGCTTAGTCACTATTCCCGATATATAACTTTAGATCTATTTAAAATTGTTTTCTAATTATTGCATTTTAATTTATTTGAAAGTGTAACCATGCTGTAAAGTAACACAATATTTTGAAATGACGTATGCGTGGTGTTTTCCAGAATAGGTCAAAAGTCGAGGGGAGAATCCACCGTTATATATGCAACTCAAAACAAAACAAATGATAGTCGTTACCTACAATACTTAACGTAGGAGGGATTTATACAGGGTGTCTCATAGCTAGTGGTACTAAGTTTAGCGGTGGATTCCTGTGTTAATAATTAGTCGAAAATGTTCAAGCAACCATGACCAATAGTTATGGAGATATGCAATATTAAAATTTGTATTTGTTTCAATATTCCGGATTTTTTTTTCGCAAAAAGTTTAACTATTATTACAGTAACATATATCGATAAGAGAAAAATTCATCAGCTTTAATACAAGTCGAATAAAATAAATAAAACCTTGCAAAAATTTAAAATATTTCTTTGGTTGCAAGCTTTTTATCATTATATTTGAGTTGCATTGAAGCGAATGAACTTTTTTAATCGATATAAGTTACTGTAATGATTGTTCAACCTTTTCTAAAAAATAAGTCAGAAACATTGAAAAAAAGGTTTGATATTGCATACCTCCATAAGGAGTCAAGGTTGCTCGAACATTTTCGACTTATCAACGCAGGAATCCACTGATAAAGTTTTTGCTACTAGCTATGAGATACCCTGTGTTTGCAATGCTGATGAAATATATATTTTCTTCTGAAAGAGATTGCAACTGTTTGATTTCTCAAAAACAAACCTTTGATACAAGTCTTTGTAGATTGCCATCATGTTTATTAAAAATTCTTGATAATAAGATTTTTGTTTCCATGCATAGTAAATAATCATAAATATTAATTGCATTTACACAGTAATTACTTGGGTAACAACAGTCGAAATCGTGTGCACTTTGCATTTCGTTAGATTTATCGGTTTGTTTGTTAATGTTCACCTTTTCACCCAATGAAATATAGCCAGCTGCAAGTGTTTCCAGCGTATTCACATGTCTAAATAATATGAAGTTATATGTACTTATTTACTTGGTGTACTGATCAATCAATTCATTTATTAGATATTAATTTTAAGTCTTTTCTAAATTGATGTTGGGTTTCTGTGTGCCTTTTTACAACCTAGATTAAGTTAAATGCTATATTAGCACAAAGGCAACGTAAAAAAACTAACCCATAAAAACCAACTTTTTATTATACTCCCTTTTTCATTGAAACAGGTTTCGCGCCTACTCCACGCGTCGGGCTCGAAAATTAAACAATATATAAATCGTTAAAATTTAGAAAAATCCAAAATTATAAAATAATAATTTAAAAAAATTAAACGAAAATTTGTTAGATCATTTTTATCGCCGCCGCGAGTCTGCCTGCAAAGTTTCAGCTCGATTGTATCACGGGAAAAGGGTTAAAAATCGATCCAAAGTTTTTTCGGCAGACAAGCATAAGCTACGAGTTTAAAGAAAGGGAGTAAATATATTTTAAGACCACAAATCAAAATGAGAAATCTAAATCTAATAAGTTTAAAACATTCACATTTTCAATGTGCAATCTGGTGACGATACGTATTCCTTGACACGCACAAGTCATTCTTACACTAAATGATTTCTAAATTGAGTAAAAACCTTATATCAATTTCAATTCAATGCCACGTAATGGCAGTAATTGGTTGCAAAGTAGTTAGTAGGTAGGTAGTGAAACCTCAAATCATATGTGAATACAAGTACAGTAGAACCTTCGTTAATTCGAAATTCAAGGAACCCAAAAAAAAAACATTTCGAATAATGTGGAACCCCGTTAATTCAAAATTCTAGGCACCAATTTTTTTTCACATTCGCTAAAAATCGCAAAACTCACGAAAAAGCCGTTAATTTTATGGAAAATATACGAAATTATCTAGAAAACGCAATGAAATTACGCACGAATCGACATATTTGCAGTTCTCATTTGTTAAACAAAATCAAATATTTTTTTTATTTGTCATTTTTTGAGTGATCGTTATCGAATATGTTTATATGTAGTTATTTTTCGAATTATGGAAGGTTTTTTTCAATCTTCAATCGATGTTAACGATGATTTCGTATTTTTTCATACTCAGACTAAAACAAGCAAAGTTGTTAGAAGTATAGTCGTCCATAAATACGTGGAATAATAAAATAAGTAAGTAATAACGTATTTCAAAATTAAACATGTTAACAAAACATAGTTACAAGAAAAAATAATGGAACTAAAGTGAAAAACAATTTTATATGCGTCCAAGTGCGGGTGATTCTCGCAAACTAAAACTGTCGGCGTGTATGAAGGTAGCCAAAGCAAACTGAAGAACCTTACACAGGATTCCTTGATTTTAGGGATTGCGACATAATATGTATAGAAAAAGGGGATTCCGCGAAATACAAAAATAAGAGTCCACACGGGGCGCGTCATTAAAAGTCGCGTGCATTTAATTTTTTTATAAATTGTTAAAAAAAATCGAATTGTGTGACTAAAAATTGTAGTGTTCGACCGAAACAGGACTTTCTACCAAAACCGAAACCGAATCTTCGGTATCTGTCTCAGTTTCGGCCGAAACCGAAACCGAAACTTTTTTAATGTTCAAATATTTATGGTTTACTGAAATTTGGCTTATTTTTTACATTTATTCAGACAGTTAATACGCGTTAAATGAAATAAAAAACAATAATTCAAGTATGTGAAAAAATATAGTTATATTTTTTTATATTACTGCTAAAAAGCAAACAAAAATTATTAAAAATTAACAAAAAATGTTGACTACTTCTTGGAACAAAAATTTGTCTATAATCAACACTTACATTATAAAAGAAGGACCTCATTGTGTTTTTTAATTTTAATTGCAATTACAATCACAACATTTTTAAGACTAAATTTAACATTTATTGAGATCTTTTAATTGCAGTTAGAAATGTATGATTACCTGATTAATAACTATTAATAATTATCAGTCTCAACAAAGGTTACTATAATTAGTGTGTACGACAATTAAGTACTTAATTGAAAAAAGAGTTTTTAAATAAAAAACGATATTAATATTAGATTACTAATTAACTTTAGTACTCGTAATTAAAAAGTCTAATATTGTACGCTAAAAAAAACAGTTTTTCTCCTTTTTCCACTTCACATTAATATCTTGCACTAAAGTATGTTCCATTGTTTTTGACGTTCTGTCAATTTTCTGTTATCAACCAGTGATTGAAATAGCCGACGATTTTCTGCCGAAACTAGATTCTTTTGCCGAAACCAAACCTTCGGTCGGTTACTAAAAAAATATTTGCAATTACGAATTACCGGATTTTTCGAATTATCAAGTATAAAATCTTGTGACTTAATTGTGTGTGTAAATTTAGAATTATTACGAATTTACAACTATCGGGATTCGAATTAACGTTTTCAGCTTTACTGTACGCAGTAATTATTTATTATTCGGTGCATTTGAATAATTATGTTTATTTTAGAAATTTGAAGAAATATACAAATTTTTAACAGGATAAATGAATTATTCTTATTCTTATGAAATAATCAAGAAATGTCCAGTTACAAAATAACTGGAAATATTTTAAACAGATCGTATAGATTTACTCGTTTAATTTATTAGGAAAAAATTACTTCCATAGATAGAAGTAAATACCCAGATCCAGGGGTTAATTTTGGCGAGTTATAATTTTCCACTTCGGAATGGTTGATTGGTCGGTGAGTGTTGGTTTAATTATAAGACAAGCGCCGGGTTAAATGTCTTTTGAAGTGTCCGTCAGAGCATCGTAAAATTTTCTTTCAGAAAGGATAAACGTTATATAATAACAATGAGGGCAAACCCACCGCTTACCCAGTCGTTTTATGAGCAAAAGCTCCTATATCGGTCCATCTCATTCGCCGCCTGGTTGGCATTTTTTTAATGCTAAAAGCAACCCGTTGTAAAAAAACGAGTGGGCCGAATGGCTGCCATCCAAAATTTTCCCCTGTTGTCCCGGCTGTTCATTTTTTTTATTGAGAACAGATTACAAAAAATACATAGATAAAGAAAAAATAAAACACAATATTCACGTTTGGAGCAAAATAGACCGGGGAAATAATAGATTGCAGCTTGAAATTTTTGTAATTATACGAAAAAATATAATTTCCGACGTATGCATGAAGAGCGAACTTGTCGAAGGTGTTTGAGAGAGACGAAAGAATGACTAAATGTGATGCAATGGTACGCAATGAGTGCTTAGAACAAATGAATGAGTTTGTGTATTTGCTAAGTATATTTACTAGAGACGACAAGTATGATAATGATATCGAAAAGAGAGTGACTGCGGGAAATAAAGTAAATGTTGCTCAGAATGTAATTATGGCCAGTAAACATGACTAGCGGTACATAATGGAGCTCTGGTGCCAACTCTGATTTATGGAAGTGAAGCCTGGAATTGGCAAAAGAAATAAAAGTACACCGAACGCAGTAGAAATGCGGTCGCCTAGGGGTATGTGCGTAAAATCTTTGTACCATGGAGTGGAGAGTAAACTATTTAGAAGTCAATGTAATAGCAGTAGAAAGGATAGAGAAAGGATCGCCGAGATGGTTGGGCCATGTGAAACGGATGAAAGGATGATAACGAAAATTTAGGAAGGCAGCAGAAATAGAGGGCGTCCGCGGAAGCCCTGACGTGACCAGATAAACCAAAAATTGGAGGATGGCCCTCTCAGAAGCCTCAA
Organism: Agrypnia vestita; assembly: GCA_016648135.1. Classification (NCBI taxonomy): domain Eukaryota; kingdom Metazoa; phylum Arthropoda; class Insecta; order Trichoptera; family Phryganeidae; genus Agrypnia; species Agrypnia vestita. Next base: position 110,066 of record JADDOH010003994.1, on the reverse strand, counting down.
GAAGTGAAGAGCGTGAGAAAATGTACGAGAGCGGGCGAGACAAAAGTGGTATACCAGGACAGAAGAGTGTGGCATTCTATCCTTTTAGCATACTCCTCCAGCGAAACGGCGTGATGCTTGGGGCTAGCTATCTAAAAAATTGTCATATAATTTTATAACACTAATTTATTAGACATTTTTTATCACAAATATTAAAGTATTTAGTATGAGATTTAGTAAACTAAAAATGCATGTTTTGTAGTTCTTGTCTTAAGAATGTCTGGCGAAAATTTCAAGCAAAAATTTAAAAAAATAACAAAATTATAGATGATAATAGTGGCATCCTTTTCTTGATTATGCGCCGCGCCACACGGTGCCGCTCCACACGCAGGTAGCTGCCAGTCGGGATCTTTCATAATAAAAACGTAAGACCTGTTTCTAATATGTTTGTGAAGAGCGTAACCACGCTTTGAAAATCGATGACCAAAATATCTCGGCAACCACTGAAACGATCAACTTGACATTTCTAGTGGTTATTCTATATATAATTATCTAATCTTTGTCTTAGCATTTTTTTTAAGTGACTTAATTTATTTTTTATCGGCATAATAAACCCGAATTTTCCCCTAAAAACGCTATTTTAAATTCAAACGCCCGCCATTTTGTCAAAAATCTATATTTTAAAGACTTAATTTAAAAAAATATATATATTTTATTTTTTTATTTATTTATTTATTGTTTATTTACATTTACATTAGTTAATACAAGATACTAATAACTGCCACACTAGGTAAAAACCTGTTCTGTGGCAGTTATTCTCATATGGTATTTATTTAGTAATAAAAAATGACAATTAAAGAATCTAAATCTAAAAGAAAATAAAAAGAAAAGATATACATACAAAATCAAGATAAGAATTTGAAGTAAATAATAGGAATACCTAAATCTAAGAGAAAAGAAAAGAGAATACACATACAAAATTAAGACAAGAATTTAAGTAGTCACAAAAATAAATATAATATTATAGTATAGTTTAAATTATATAAATTAGTTTTTGCCAATTCAGAGGTCAAGGGCGGATCACTTCTTCAGCATACCTTCTACCTGATATTTTTATAAACTTAGTAATACGATGTTTAAAAGGTTTGTGTAGAGTTATTTCTTTAGTTTCATTAGGTAACTTGTTAAAAAAAGCGGGGCAGTGAAATTAAATTATAGTGCCAATTTTGATAATGTTTTAGTTTTTTTTATTCTGATGATTGCAGATGAAATGGGAGTGGTCATCGCGGAGGACCTTTTATTCGGCAGCCGACAGAACCCAAGAATTTTCCGCCAATGTTAATGACGTATTTTTAAATAAATAAAAAAATAACATATATAACAGAAATAATACCAAAACCATAATTCATACAGGTTTTCTTTAAAAAGTCACAAAAATTACCTTTTTTCGCGCTTCGTAGGTAGGCACTCCCCCTTAATTAAATGAATAGGTATGTAAAAAAAATACAGCAAATAAAACAGGGTTGAGTTCCTTTTCTTATTAACACTAGTGTAGAGAAAAAGAAAAAAATCTTATGTCAAAATAAAGATAACCTTATAATTTTGATAACAAATAATAAACACATCAAGTACCGTAATCGATGTGTCAGCTGGTAAGTCGCGAAAACCCGCGATTAAACTGATTTATTTATTTTTATATTTATTATTTTTTTTTTTTATATTTATTATTTGCGGCCCGAACTGCGTTGTCGACGGATCATCTGACCTGTTCTAAAAATAACAATATTGTTATATGGTGATTGAAACCCGAACATCTAAAAATAGTTCTCTATTTTACGACGTTTCTACGTCAAGACAACTGTCAATGCTTTACATAATGACGAAACTATTTGAACTCTTTGGATGAAGAAATGAAGATGGGATTATTAATAAATATAAGTGCAGTTAGGTACTTACGGTAACCATTTTTGCGGATTACTGTCTTGTCTCTTGAAAGTTTTCTTTTGAATCTGAAAATAAATAAATAAATAAATTAGTTAATAAATTTATTAGAACATAGTTTATTTTATAAGAACATAGTTTATTAGAATATGGTAATTTATTAGAACAAGTGTGAGGTAGTAAAATTATTTTAAGAGCGAATGGAGAGGGTGGAGGGGAATGTAGGACGGGAGTAGAAGGGAAGATAATTGTATATATTGTGAATAAATTGTACGAATAGTTTGGGTGCGGTTGTGTAGATATTGTTTGTTTTATGTCTCTTATCGTTGAGTTGAAAATGTCAATGTGGTGATAGTTTGTGTTAAATGAAATTGTGGATCTGTACACAAAGGAGTTTTGTTTTGAGTTGGTCTTACTAAGGGGGTGATGAAAAGTAGGTGAATGTCTATTATTACGAGTTGGGATGTGGAAAGATATTCGTTGAAGAAGTTCCGGACTATCAACTAGATTGTGTGTTATTTTGAATAGCATCACCGCGTCAGCTATGACTCTTCGACAAGTTAGACTCTGCATTTAAAAAACTTCGCCGAGTCTTCATCGCTTAAATGAGATCTAAATGAGCGGAGGTCTAGGTATCTTAGGAATCTGTTTTGGACGCTTTCAAAAGCATCCCAACAGAAGCAACAAAATCACTAATAAATGCATACGTTATCTCTCGCTTAGACTACTGTAATGGTATCTACGCTCATCTCCCGAAACAGGAAATAAACAAATTACAATCTGTATTTAATGCGGCGTTTCTGTATAAGTTTGCGCACATCTCAAACCATCTTCAAAACCTTCACTGGCTTAGATGTCCAGAGAGGATTGAATATAAGCTTTGCCTTACAATATTTAAGGCTATTCACAACATGGCCCCTCAATACATAACCGACTTCTGCATTCCATTCTCCGCAAATAATAGACAACTAACACTTCGCTCAGCATCAACATCTAATACAAATAGGTTAGCTGAAGTAAATCGCGTCCACAAAACTAATTTCGGTGATCGTGCTTTCGCGGTGGCTGGACCAAAGTTATGGAACAAACTACCTAATAAACTGAGACAAACAGACAGCTTACCACTGTTCAAAAAACAACTTAAGACGCATTTATTTAGACAATCCTATAAAAACCTATAGAATCTGACCACAACAACGCTAGCTAATGTTTTCCACTCATATTGTGCACTCCGCGAAAACACATAATTCTTTCAGGGACTCACAAACTATTATAGTACTCAATTTTAATTCCACTTCTTGTATGCCACCTAGTGAATAAGTAATAGTAAATAAGTTTTTTCTTTTCTAGCAGTAAGTTGTCTTGTAAGATAATAATTTTTCTGTGTAAAGCGCCCTTGAGATGAGTATTTCGCGAAAACGGCGCTATACAAATTATCCAATTATTATTATTATTATTCAATTCTATTTTTGTGTACTGCATAACCTGGATTCCACACCTGAGATGCATATTCTAAAATACTACGAACGTATGAGAAATAAGAGTAATTAATTTTAACAATTTTCGCTTTTAAGTAGGTGGGTATAGTATATATTTTAGATCCAATAAGTCTGGGATCGTTACACGAGTTCTTCGATTGCTTATGTTTGGTTTCAGCTCCACATTTTTATTGATTAATAAACATCGATTGGTATTATGTATTTATGTAATAATATTTATGAATGTTTGCTAGATAAATCGTTTCCGCCACAAAAATAGGCACCTAATATCATCGCACTTGTACAATAACTTATCACTAAAGGTCAACAGAGTAATGTAAATATATGTTGCCGTCATTTCAACGGTTACATAATAAAACTTGGGTTCTATTTAAATAATATTTTAAACCAAATAATATCGTCACACAGTAGGTTCATTAGAAACCTTCCTCAATATTGTCACTCGTAGACCTCGCGTATGTAACTTATGGTAATAATAAATATGTGATGTGATAGTTATTAATGTCCAAATAAAAATAATTAAGGCGATCTATCGTCCGTCAGAGTTTCGTTTTTTATCACATTTTCGTGTGGAAATATATCATTTCAAAATTTATTCATCAGATTTGATATACGGATAACTTGTTAAAATGAAACAATTTTTTTTTTATATAATTAATGAATAAATGACCAAACCTACGATGTTTTAAAATGAATAAATTTTTCAATGACACTTCACGCAATAGACGCCTATAGATTTAGAATCATATCACCGCGTGATCACTGATCACACATGTTTTCACGCAGATTATTTTAACAGAATTTACGAAAAAATGTAACCCATAAATATCATGTTTCTACTATACTCCCTTTCTTTGTAAAATATAACAATAATTAAAGACGAATTAAAACATATAACATTACACTAAACTTACAGAAATTTAATATATTTCTAAAATGTCAGATGTTTTGAGATGTCAAGATTTTGATTCAATTATCATCAATATCGTACCTTATGAATTTTGAGCGTCAAATCAGATTTGAGTAATGTAGAATTCTTCAAAACTAAGCAGAAATCTAAAAGAAATAAATTATTATTTGATTTTTTCCCAAAAAACCCAATTTTGCTGCCATCTGTGAACCAATTGTTTTGTAAATTTTCGAAATTCGTAGTGATGTACCTATTATACCGACGGTGTAATTCAAATTTAGAAAATATTCCGCGACGTTATCGGGCCGCCGCGGCGTTGCTAATCAAACTTTTCTAATGATTCCTATTTGAAAAAAACAACAAAATTTCTAAAAATCCGAAATTATATTATAATTATTAATTTTTTTTAACGAAAATTTGATAGATCTTCTTGATCATCGCCACGAGTCTGCTTGCCAAGTTTCAGCTCGATTGGATTACGGGAAAAGGGTCAAAAATCGATCCAAAGTTTTTGTTGACGACAAGCAAACAGACGCCACGAGTTAATATAAAGGGAGTAAAAAGGGATCTGAAATACGGGAAAGGAGCGAACTAATCAGTGAAAACTTGTAAGCATGAACACAACATATAAATTGCTATATTTTTTACTTACAAAAATGTTTACGCAATAACACCCAATATTTTGCCGTGTGTTTTTTGCACTAACTTCGGTTCCAAACCGCAATTTTTTATGTACGTGGAGCTATTTTTAAATTACCGTTACCAAAAATCACGTCAGAGGCGAACGGTTCTAACCCATTCTAACAACTTTCCAATCCATAAATCATATAATTTAAATATTAAATTGTTACTTGTGCAAAATAAACCTTTTTTATACATTACAAATGAATGTAACGTAAAATTTTACGAATACAAATTTTGTACTCTCGTGAATTAGTAGAAATTAAAAATGTAATAATTGTATCCTGTGTCATAAAACTATCTATGGTAATCTTATAACATAACCTAATTATAGGGAAGCATATAAATATGTATTGTAAATTCATATAGGTATTACTATGTCAAAAAGTTTGATCGATTTAATTTTAAGTATGTTAAAGAAACTGTTCATTTATTTTTATTTATTACTCCCTTTATATTAACTCGTGGCGTCTGCTTGCTTGTCGGCTTGCCGTCAAAAAAAACTTTGGATCGATTTTTTATCCTTTTCCCGTGATCCAATCGAGCTGAAACTTGGCAAGTAGACACGTGGCGACGATCAAGAAGATCTATCAAATTTTCGTTAAAAAAATAAATAATTATAGTTTAATTTCGGATTTTTAGAAATTTTATTGGTTTTTTCAAATTGGAATCATTAGAAAAGTTTGAATAGTAACAGCGGCCCGATAACGTCGCGGAATATTTTCTAAATTTGAATTACTCCGTCGGTATACATAATAGGTACTTCACTACGAATGTCGAAAATCTAAATTGACTGACAAATGTTTTTAGAATATTATCTTCAAAGCATGACGTGTCTTATCAAAGCTCAAAACATCTGACATTTTAGAAATATATTAAATTACTGTAAGTTTAGTGTTATGTTATATGTTTTAATTCGTCTTTGATTGTTGTTATATTTTACAAAGAAAGGGAGTATGATAAAAACTTGGTTTTTATGGGTTACTTTTTTTAAATTTAATTTTAAGTATGTTAGAGAAACTGGTTCATTTATTTTCTTTTTGTATATGTATTGATACAAAGGTATGTTTATTGTCAGTTGGCAATTTCTTCCAAACCAACAATTTAGCAGAACAATAAACTCAAGATAACGAGACTAGTCGGAGATTTTTATTTTTTTATTTTATTTTTTATCATGTTCTATTTAGATACAATTTGTACATGTTTAATATAATAGTACGTATGTATAATGATATTGCTGATATTATTGTTCTTAGTCCTCCTCACTAGGGGTTCCTGTGCTGAAGCGCACTGGTATGATGGATGGGAACAAGGAAGCATTGAACTAGATTTTGGGAAAGGTAAAATTGCTTTAGTCTGCTTTTGAAGATCGCTATTTATTTATTGATACGGAGTATTCACAAGTTCAAAATTTCAATAACACAAGAATATCTTAAATTATTTTAGGTAACTGGAACTCAATTACGAACGACTGCTGTAACAATATAATTTTAAATCCTAAAACGCTAAGCTAATCAACAGTGAGGCAGGAAAATAAACAATAAACAAAAAAAGTTAGAAACGAAATATGTAAATAATAAGCACATAATAATACAAATAATAAAGCAACACTAAAGAACTCAAATTGAATATATCAAGACTTGCGCGGTTCACTAGCCTGTTACAAAACCTACTTGCTCGTAAAATCAAGGTGTTCCCCTGCGATCTCATATGATATTTCAGAATTGAAAAAGGATGCGACTGTCGTGTCGAATACTTAGAGATCCTGATGCTAATCTTTTCCAGAAGATATGGACAGTTAATTTCGCCAGAGATAAATTTTATTAAAAACATTGTCGGAATATTCTTCTAAGTTTCAATGGGTGTAGGAGAGATATTGGATGATTCAATTGTAATCTAATCAACAGAACTTTAAAATAATTCTCTGGTAGCTTTCAATCCTATTAATATGCACCAAGCATTGGGGATTCCAAACGACCGATCCATATTCCATAGTGCTCCGTATTGAATAAATTCACTACAGATGAGTCTGGAAGGTCTGTGATATCTGTGCATAATTGATTCCACAGTCTAGACGACTACATTTGGAGGAGCTGAAGAATTCAGTATTATGAATGGGGGGATGAACAAAAAAATAATTATACCGCCAATAATAACACGATTACCATAAACAAGAGCCTATGGGGTCTACTTGTTTCACTACGGTAAGCGAATAAATAAATTTTACCTTTAACTTAGTTAGGTATACCTGTATCTAAAGTTTCCACTATTTTTTTTTAAATAAACCCGTAGAATACGTCTAGGCGAAATTTTTGTAATTGAATGTAGTTAAATTGGTTACAAATTTAACGAGTTTAAAGGTTTATAAAAGGACTTATAAGGATCGATGAAGAAAACCAAAATAAACATTTTGTCATGATAGTCCACCATTAATTATAATAGATTCTTAAGAGGCAACACCCAGCATTTGTGTAGGCAGATTGAACACACTTGAAAAATCATACGACACTCTCAAAATGGAGAATTCCTGCCTATATCTAAAGATATTATTGATTGGATTTAAACTTAGACATATAAACTAAAGAAAACACATTGCGCGGTGAACTTCGCGCCTAAAGATTTGGTCGTCGTGGGATGGGCAAAAAACTGTTGCATAACACATACATTATTTAGAAATCTTACATGTAGTTATAGTCTTTTTGTTCCAAAATATACTTTAGAACTAGAAGACAGAGTGAAAAGTACAGAAAAAATAACAATTGACTCTCTTATCTAGGTATGTACTCGACAAAACTTCTGCATAATGAAATGGTTCCACTTTTCAGCGCGCGAATTCAATGTAATTTCACCTTCAATTCAACTTGCAAATGCAGTGCAGTTTGATACATTTGCAGAATCAATCCTCGAAAGCCTCCTGTCGGTAATGAAGAAAATTTCGTTTATATTCAAGAACACATTCTTATTTTGTGAAGTTGCAACTTTTTCAGAACAAAGTTCTGTGAAATTTAAAAGCAAATTAATTAATCAATTGGAAAGATGTACAGAAAAATCTAATCCACGAAAAAATATTTGGCTACTACCGGGATTCGAACCACGGATCTCCTCCTTTCCGAGACCGGCGCTCTATCCAATTAATTTTATTTAATTCGGTCATCCAACAGGGAGACACAATCGCTTGATAAGATGAAATAGAAAAAAATAGTTAAATGTCTTCCACAATTAAAGGATAACAAAAATTGGACATAACATAGATAAGTCAATTTGACAATGACAGATAAAACATCATTTAACCGATTGTTACAAATGTAACTTTAACATAGACATAAAGGGGCTCGTGATGTATATAATATACATGATCAGGGAGGGGGACGAGTTTCTAGTATCTGCCTCACCATATGACGATATTAAGCTATAGAAGCCTTGTATATTTCCGTAAATATATCTATGTAAGTCTATACATATATATATGTAAGTCTCATTTTATTAATTGATTAACATGTAAGTCTCATTTTATTAATTGATTAACATGACACTTACATATAAGGTCGATATATTCACGGAAATAAACAAGGCTTCTACAGCTTATTTGGACAAAGCGCCGTCCCCGGAAAGGAGGAGATCCGTGGTTCGAATCCCGGTAGTGGCCAAATATTTTTTCGTGGATTAGATTTTTCTGTACGTCTTTCTAATTGATTAATTAATTTCGTTTCAAATTTCGTTTGTTTGAGCGAAATCGCTCTCAGTCGAACCGCAGTGATATTTTTACAAAAAAAAAAAATCTGCAATCTTTTGAAACAGAGCCGGCATATCATTACTTCGATCGACGCATTGAAACATCGATGTTGATCGAAGTTTTTGAATCGAGATACGCCATCTAAACATGTGCAGACATCGTCAACAATAACCGTTATCATTAGCCAACCAATAACCCAATAATAAGATTTTACGGCGTAGACGTGAACCGATTAAACATATTTATTACATAATATTATAATATATAACCGCACTCTTTTTCTGACAAATCACTGAGAGATATAATCGGATACTACTTATATATCAGTTTATACAAATATTCGATAACATTTCGGAGTCTCCGAACAAACTGAGCCTATTATTAACTTCACGTACGTCAATAATGCGATTCGTTGTACGTCACACGGTCATTCCGAATTGGTTGCATCTAATCTTATCTTTGATAAAGCCAGCTCGCAATGCAAGTTTTCATATTACTAGCTGGCTTTATCGCGACACTTTCGCGAAGCCTTGCGCGTACGATACAGGATACAGCGTAGATTCCTGTCATTACAGTTGTATGATTCCCAATACATCGATGTTGTACGCCATAGAGAAATGTAATAATAATAAAAAAAAATTAGCTTCGTCTATATGAGACATCTATAATATATATCTTGATTGATGATATCCCCCTGGAGATGAACTCCAGTATTGTGTTGACCCCCCCCCCCCCTTCCCCTCACGTAACCCAGCATAGCACTCTACCTAACACCTCTCTTGATCAAGCGACGTGGTGTACAGACGCTACCATACATATAAAAATTATTAACGTTTCTTCTTCTTACACCGTTTTAATTAGTTATGCACGATGCATATTTATGTATTATACAGGGTTATTTGTAAAACATTAATAACCTCGCAGGACTGTATTCCTGCCTTGATTATGAGTCGAAAATGTTCAAGCTATTATGACCTAATATCAATAGTTATGGAGGTATGCGACATCAAAGTTTGCATTTTTTTTACAATATTTCTGACTTATTTTTTGGAAAACGTTGGACTATCATTACAGTAACTCATATCGATTACGAAAAATTCATTCGTTTCAATACAAGTTAAATAAAATGATAAAAACCCTGAAAAAATTCCAATTGGAATGTTTTCCAATTGGAATTCGAAGGTTTTTATTTTTTTATTTGACTTGTATTAAAGGGAATGAATTTTTCATATTCGATATAAGTTACTGTAATGATAGTCTAACGTTGTACAAAAAATATGTCAGAAATATTGAAAAAAAATGCAAACTTTGATATCGCATATCTCCTTAACTATTGATATTAGGCCATAATAGCTTGAACATTTTCGACTCATGATCAAGGTAGGAATATAGTCCTGCGAGGTTATTAATGTTTTACAAATAACCCTGTATATGCAATATCGATGAAGAATTTTGTATAAATTCAGAGTTTTTAACATAGACTTGTCTATTTATATTAAATGTGTTAATAATCTTAGTGGAAGTAAATACGGAGCGGAAATACGGTAGGTACTTATAAAACGTATTAAAACTGTTTTATTGTTAAAACATTAACGCATACTATGTACAGAAGTCACGTACAAAATCACTGTCGCGGGCATTGTTTCACGATAATGCAAGTACTTTGAATAATAATTCACCAATCTCGAATATTTTATAGTTCGAAAAGATTCAGAACAGAGGCATGAAAATCAATGTAGAAAATTTCCATAATTTATCCGCGGTTTGTCCTTCGCGAATCTCCCGGAATTTTTTTTGGGAGATTTTCAATCCAATTGAATATGATGATTTTTCAATCTTTTGTCGTAAAATTGCCATCAAATCATTTTCCATTTTAATCACAATTTGATAAAAATCAATAAAATAAAAACATATAAATTGAATCAAAATATAAATATTGTTATCGTACTCCTAACTACCGACAAATTTTCCGGTGAACTCACTACACACACGCAGATAACGATGTACCTAGTTGAGATTACAGAGTACCTACATACACTGTGTTTTAAATTTTATAAAAGATAAAGAACTGTTACGTAATTATAACCGATTGCATGCCCTTGACAATGTAAAATATTTTACCAAATAACTAAAAAATTGATGTATTTTTAATACGGTGGATTGATTTAAAATCACTTAATAGAAAATAAAAGACGGAGATAAAAAATCGAACGCGGAAGAGGAACGAAAGTAGATCGAATGCAGTTGAAACGAGATCCCTCTGAAGGCATGTGTACAAATCCATTTACGACAGAGTAAAGAATGAAGATATTAGAAATGAATGTAAAGCTGATCTTAGCATAATTAATACTATTAAAAAAGGGTCGCCGACGTGGTTTGGGCATGTTGAGCGAATGAACGAGGAAAGAATGGCAAGAAATATATATAATGCAAGTGTTGACGGCGCCAGAAAGAGAGGGCGACCGCGGAAGACGTGGCATGACCAGATTAACCAGATACTGGAAGATGGTCCCGTTAGAAGCCTCGGCAACCGGCGAGCTTGCATGCAAAGATGTATGAATGTGGACGAGGCGAGAGTTGTATGTCGGGACAGAAGAGTGTGGCTCTCTATCCTCTCTGCCTACCCTCACGGGGAAACGGAAAAAATCGAAATTGAAAGATTAAATATTATATTTAGGATGAAATTGTAATTTTTTATCAATATTTTTATATTCTCGTATGTGTCCTGAGAACACATTTGATTTTGTCCATAGAGGTATAATTATCAATTAAGATGAATTGTAGAAGTCTCACAGAGACGAAGCTATTTATATAGGAAACGTGTACGTAAGCTTTTGTAGGGTGGCCCAGGGCTAATGATCATCACTTACATTTTTTTTGAGGTGTCTGCCAAAATCTCCCGAAATAAAATGTCATAATATCCAAACCTTCTTACCTATGAAAGCAGTGTACACGTAGAGAAAATATTTCAGGTTTGATACTATAACCTAAGTCTGGTGGTCGCCGGTTCTTAGTCTATACTGGATTACCATTATACGAGTACAAATGTCGGGAAATAGGTGATTATGTACCTACTAAAAATTATATCGGGCAACGTTGACTGTCCTGAACTATTAAATAGACTAAAATTTCATGTTCCCTGTATGCCTCGTACATACAACCCAGTCACATCGATTTTACCTCATCCAACTATCGTCGTAATTCACATTTTTTGAGGTTATGCGATGCATTCAATAAATTGATAAGATTATAGGATATTGATCTGTTCGAGTGCAGCCACACAAGATTAAGAAAAATTTTGAGTGCAGAATTTTTTTCTACTTACTAATTAAGTCTCTTTTCTTTTGTTTAATTTTTTTTATTCATTATTTTTATATTATTCTTAACATGCCTTCGTTTTTCTGCTAATAATTAAGTCTCTTTTTCTTTTGTTTAAATTTTTTATTCTTTCTTGTTATATAATTCTTAACATGGCCAAGTTTACTTTACAATATATTTATCATTATTAACACATTTATCATTATTATCCGATATCCGATCTCATTGTGCTACACAAGATTCTCAGAGGAGCTATTGATTCTCTCTCTCTATCTGATATAAATTTGCATGATAAACCCCGTATAAGAAACCCGGAGTTCTTCAGAATAAGTCAGCACACTAATAATGTCGGTTACTTTTCTCCCATCACAAGGTTGTGTCGCACATATAATTTGTATTGTGCTGACCCTAACATTGGGGATATTCCTGCAGACACCTCATCTGCGTTCAAAAACTCACTCATACACAACATCCATTTTCTAAACGATGACATGAACCTATAGATCATTCATTAAATACTAGTCGCACTACATTCAAACACAAAATATACAATACACATAAATGTACATGTAAAATATAATTAATTGCAAAATACATGTTACTAGAGCGTGCCGAAGACACTTGTAATTGGGATAATGGGCATAGTCTTCACTATAATGTTTATTATCAGAGTATCATGTACCTATTATCCTGTTAGTGTCTCTAATAAATAAAAATAAATAAAAAAAATTAACGTATTTTCTTCTCACTTTGTCATTACTGTGCTTGTTTTTGTATTCTAAGTATTTTCTTCTCACTTTGTCATTACTATGTTTACATGTATTAATGGGCGTTAATTAATATTAAAAAAAAATCTAAAAGTAGCGCCCTGTAATTGGCCACCTATATCATATTAATGTTTTCTACGCTTCTTTGTTGTGCTGTTGTTCTTCCATGAATATTAAATAAATTAAATAAACAAATTACTAACCGCAAAAGGTGCTCATCACGTGTATTCGACGACGTCAACGGAGGAGAAATATCTTCGCGAGACAAGACGCCGTATTCCTGAACGTGCGTCTCATCCCAGCGGTGCTCGGGCGCCCACGTGGGACGAAAATACCTCATATTCCTGAGCTTTTATAGACCCATTGTGCTGCCCCTGGCCGCCGGTGCCAGGACGGCTCGCGCTGCGCCACAGGTCGACCACAATCGAAAGACCATTCCCTAGCCTTGTCCGGTAAGAAGAAAGCGGGGGTAAGTTGGTAAGGGGGTAAGCCTCAATATGATATTCCAAATAAATATATATTTTCTAATTAATGTATACTATAGATGTCTCACAGAGACTAAGCTGTATTTTTATGGTAAAGTAGGTATATAAGTAAATCTTTTTGGGTGTTCATAGGACTTACGACCTATCGTATGGTTGGCTTAAGTGATCACTTTACGCAATGTAACGTTCGCCATTTCCAACCATGATAGAATATACCATGTCTATTAATTTTTTAGAAGTTGTATATTACGTGCCACGTTTTACATGTGTGTTGTAACCATCCTTCCACGCGGCCTACACCAAAGCGTTTTCATTCCCCCTCATTGCCCACAGATGTCGCTAATTATTATAATGTTGTTAATGTCACCAAATGAGAACTCTAAAAATTGATTGCGGAATTTTTGATAGAAATATACTCTATCTGATGTCTCCGTGACAAAAAATCCAGCACTGTTCTGAAAGATTTGAACATACTCAAAATATTCTGAATGAATATATTTTTTAGTTTAAAAAAGGTTACCTGCTTAAGATACTAGAAAGACTTCTTTTTGTTCATTTTTTGCATCGTAACAATATACATATTTTTTGCGCACATTCTTTTGAATGCGGTGTAGCTATAATACCGTATTCAGAATAGGTTAGTACGGACTTTTCAGTGTATTAAATGCAAATTGTCTTCGTACATACTTCATTATTGCATGGGTTTCCCTTATGGGTCACAAGCACACTGCCAAATATTTAATTTACGTCGATTTAAAAAAATGTTCGTTTGGTATATCGCCAGCAATATTGTAAAAATAGAGTGTTGTAGCGTAAAATGCATTCAATTCGTTCGTACGAGTTTTTTTAAACGTGTGACTGTACTATAACGAAATACTTCATTATACTCGACTTCGCAATCGAACGTCAAAGTGAGGACTTCGTCGTGCTTGACTTCATACTTCACACGTTTTTTAATAAAACTTCAAAAGCCTACCGCCGCGAAGTGTGACTTTTAGTGACAGTTCTAATCCCGATCTCTAAATGAATGATTAAAAATAAATAACCGATCGATATCCCCTCCGTCAGAAATAATTATTGGTAGATAAACGAACGACCTAATTCCCCCCCGTTAGCTTTGTAGTAGTGCAGTTTTGAAGTACTACACGAAAAAACAGCTCACTTCATGCAGTTCATTGAAGTAGACGAAGTGCGTAATGTTTTGGTGAACTACCACAAATGAAGCGCTCACTTCGAATCTTTCAAATTGGTGTGCTTTTTGAAGCCTTCATTCCGAAATGAAGTTTTGCCCCTCGCTAGTAGGAATTTTTAATGGTGACATAATTATTAAATCCAATATATTTTATACTGAATCTAAATTGATGTACAGCAGCGGTCGCCAAACTTTAGGACCTCACGGACCATTAAATTCTTATTTTTAAATCCCGTAGACCAGGATATATTAATAGGGTAGTACGATCAGAGAAATTTTCTCGCGGAACACCTATTTGACGACCGCTGGTATATATATTATATAGTATATTAAGGTAGCATAATAGTACAATCAGATAATGAACAATTTGGTCATTGATTTGTTTGTGAATGTATATTATTAACTTTCATACACAGAATATAATAAACGAAATGTGCGTAACTTGGATTATAGGTATAACATAAAATTTGGAACAAATAATTTCAATACTATGACCTCGTTCATCTGACATACTCTTCTTAATTTTTATCTTTAAGGACACTTAAAAAGTTAAGTCTACGTAAAGATATAAAAAAGGAGAATTGATAGATAACATTAATTTTCCATGTGATAATATATGAATATTAGGAATTGATGAAAAAAAACTTACGCAATTCAATCAATTAAAAAAAATAACAAAAAAATCATTTTAAGCATTTAATTAAGGTGCAAATAATTTCTTTCACATCTCCGTAATGCAGTATTTTAAACTAATTTTAATAACACATTTTGTTCAAAATTGTATGTTATACCTATATCTATTAAAATTCATGCACGTTTATTTATATATACGTATTCCTTATACTATATAATAATGTAGTAAAATAGATACATGTTAAATACAAGATAAACGCTTACTCTTTAGGTCACATCTGGTTTCTCTTTCGTTGGCTAGACATTGAAGTCTGCGGGTACCTATTCATCAGACACATATTTGAATATTTTTTACAATACTAATTATACGGCTGGGACTAGCTGGAAATTTGAATAACTAGGCCAGAATGTAAAAGAGTTTTAACCAAAAAATGACACAAATAATTTTAGTTATTTAGATCAAAATACAACGCGTATATTTAAGACAGACGTGGAATCTGAACTAATTCCGGACTAGTGACTTAAACAAATATCGAAACTGAATTTTCGCGAGAAACCTCGCGTACATTGTGCTGATGCGATTCGGTTAAATTTGACACATTCAATTTTAAGGTTATGTGTTTTGCAGACATTTTTTTTTTAATAAAACAAATAATGAGCCCATACACGTTATTTTTTAGTGTCATAATAATATAATGTAGTTGTCTTATTTATCCCGGTACCTCTTTCTTTAAATATTAATTTGTAAAATACACTATATTTAAAATTGTGCCTAATATACAAAATGTGTCCGAAGTCTTTACATAACTTAAACATTTAAGTTATAATAAAATCTCGGTTGAAACGTTTATTTGTATTTAACACAAAATATGTTTATTTTCTGTACCAAAGCACGAGTACCAACCTAAACATCTTTCTATTTGAAGGACAATCGAATTAGTACGTGTTAGCCGTGCGTGTGAGGCACGTTGTTTCGTTGTGTTGGTGTTTATACCCGTAAACACCAACACCGAAACAATGTTGCATATGCATGTCTTACACACACTAATTCGATTGTCTTTCTTAAATGGAAAGAGGTCTATATTTAACAATTTCTATAAATTCTATTTATAATGCTATGTACTTATTTACATTGATTACATTGTCGTACAAGTAAAATAATTTGAAAACGATCATACAAATGCTGGATTTTACTCTAGTAAATTTAAAAAAATACTTTAATCATAATCCAGAAGGTAATTTTAAAATTTGGCCAAATCCACTTAATGACAAAGTGATAATATGGAACATTCAATGATTTTAAGATAAATTCACTATATTTTGATATAGAATAAAGAATCCGCTTACTTTGCGAGATTGGCTGTAATAGATTTAGCGTTGACTGAAAATAAACGTGTCTAAATTTGTCCACTATTGGAAATTAGACAACGAGTTGAATGTGGCGAGATTTGAAAATCGCGTAATGTCAAGTACAGAGCTTGTCTTCAAAAGGAGTTAATTTGGAGTTAACCACATTTGAAAATTATTTCCTGAATTATGTTGCTCAAAAACATTTGACTTTAGTACCTACCGCAATGCTGTCGCTGAAAAACACATCGTTTACCTTCAAGACGTTCAAAGGTGGCGGGAGCCGCGTGTTCTCCTGTCTATTTCTGTATTCTAAATATACACGTATAAGAAAGAGACAACATTTTCTTTTCTTGCTAGTAGGTAATTGTTTCTTCAATGTTAGCTCAAGAGATGCGACGCAAACTGTGAAACGCATATTAAGAAAGTCATCAAAATAGTACAGACGACGCCAAGATATTCAAATAATAAATATTATTATACACGTATACGCCATGTCTTTCTATCGAAAATTGTGTCAATCAGCGAAGCAAGTATTTTTTTTTTACTCAAAATAAAATGAAAAAAAAGTGTAACATTTATTACATTGTCGTACAAGTAAAAGAAAATGATCATACAAATGCTGGATAATATTTTTATCCCCAGGAATAAGCTGGGCTACTTTTGGCAAACCTCAAACATATTTTCGACAACAAAGAGATCCCAATTTGCCTAAAAAGAAAATCCTTTGAATCATGTATACTGCCAGTATAACGTATGGACTGGAGACAATGGCCCTTAGAAAGAAAAGTGTAGAAAAGCTCAAATGCGCGCAACGATCCATAGAGAGATCCATGCTTGGAACAAGCTTAAGAGATAGAATAGGAAATGATGAAATTAGGCGCAGAACATGTACAACAAGAATAAAATGGGCAGGGCATGTTGCAAGGCAGGATGCTACAAGATGGACTCCCAGAGTTCTGAAGTGGAGACCTTGCGAAAATAAAAGAGGCGTCGGAAGACCTCAAAAGAGATGGGCATACGACATAACCGCTATGGGGAAAAAAAAATGGCTACAATTAGCAAATAACAAGGAAGGATAGAAGGGTATGGAAGAGGCCTATATCCAGGAGTGGAGAGATGAGGGCTGAAGAAGAAGATTACTTTACATAATAGAAAATAAAAATGATGTACGTATTATTTTATATTAACTTTTTAACGTAAAAACTATTTATCACATATCTTAAGGTAACTTCACGTCACAAGAAAAATCCCAACTATGTATCATAAATTACGTTATTATTTTTTATTTACTTTATGATTAAATATAGCAATAAATATGAATAAAAAAGGAGTCGAGATCTTAAATTTTTCTGATATTATTTTTTTAACAAGCATCGACGCGATGTCGATTTGACACTTTGACAGCCCAAATGTCACAGATACTTGAGGGGGCATAGGGGTCTAGAATAGCTGCAGAACGGTTATAAATAAGCTGAGTGCATTTTAAGATATGTATTCCAAATTAAAGTATAGTTGTCTGCGATGATTCAGAGGGAGGGTATTTAAAGTGGAATAAATAATATCAGTAACTGATGAAGTGATATCGGGGTTAGTTGTTATTGATGCGGTTAAATCAATAAAAGTTTTTATAGGGACATTATATTAACGGAGTCCTAAAGGCAAGCTGCTGTTTCAATTTCTTCTTTATCTTAATAAACGAAGATATTAGGTTCTTCAAAAATAGCAAAATAATTTTGTGGTGACATTATTAATATAATTAATAAAAATGTACTTTGTTTTCACTACTTATATATTGAAAATATCAATATGTTTCAGCGCCAATGGTCCCTTTGTCAGGATGCAATGTATACTAACAAATTAAAAACATCGAAAAAAATCGAAATATAGACAATCAAAATATAAAGAAATAATACATGGAAAATAAATAATAATAAAGTACCGACATGAAATCAAATTTAAAATAATGCTATTTGTAAAATTACAAATAGTTATTTTTAAATTTGTTTTCATGTTAGTATTTAATAATTTTTATTTTTAATGTCTATACTTCGATTTTTGATTTAATTTGTAGTATACATTATATCTTGACGAAGGCCCCTGAAACATGTGATATTTTCAATTTATAAGTAGTAAAAACAAAGTACATTTTTATTAATTATATGAAGATGTTACGTATCATTATTATTTTTGTAAACTTTATGTCAATATGTCAAAATAATTGATTAGAATTGTAATTGTTTAGTGTATGAGGCAGACAGAACTTAGTGAAAATAGTTAGCATAAAAACACAGTAATGTAATGTAATTTTTTTTTTGGATTCTCACTTGTGTATGTTTAAGAGGGAAAACCTACCTACAAAGCGCGAAAAAAGACAATTTTTGTGAATTTTTTAAGGAATCCTATATGAATTATGGTATCGGTATCATTTTTAAATGAAAATACATACTTTTATGAATACGATAATTTTTTTTAATTAAAAAATTTTCAACACTGGTGGAAAATTTTTGGGTTCTGTCGACTGTCGAAAAAAAAGGTCTTCCGCGGTGACCACTCCCATTTCATCTGTAATCATCAGAATAAAAAAAAAACAAAAAGACATTGAAAATATCTATTTTTGACAAAATGGCGGGCGTTTGAATTTAAAATGGTGTTTTTTAGGGAAAAATTCGGTTTTATTATACCGATAAAAAAACTGCGTCACTTAAAAAAATCCTACGAATTATGTATAGAATAACCACTAGAAATTTCAAGTTAATCGGTTCAGCGGTTGCCGAGATATCTTGGTCACCGGTTGTTAAAACATGGTTTCGAGTAAAACGTGTTTGAAAATTGAGTAATGAATAAATTGCGAAATTTTTCAATTTACATAAAATCATCGATTTCAGGTCCATAATATAAGTCCTCCACCTTGCTTTGAATTCCCGTATCATTGAGCACTCTTCACAAACATAATAAACATATACGTCTAATGTTTCTTTCATGAAAGAGCCCTGCAGAAAGAGAAAGAGCTACCGAATGTAGTGCGATGCGTAATCAAAAAAGAGATGCCACTATTATCAGCTGTAACTTTGTTATTTTTATGCTTGAAATATTTGTTGCTTGAAATTTTCAACAGACATTCTAAAGACCTCAAGCTCTAAGAAAATGCAAAAATTTACAAATAAATTTTCTGAAATGTCTAGATAGGTATTCCTCCTTAAATGAATAAATAAAAATAAAACGAGTCAGTTATTTTTTGTATATGTATGACGGAGATTTTTTATTTTTGTGTGGTAAATAAATAACATTAAAAATTGAACATTCAATTTCACACTATAAACATAAAAATCCGAATTCATTTGTGTTACAATCCTCCGATGTATGACTTTTTGTACTTGTTGCGAAGTAATTCCTTAACTATTAGATATTTTTGTCAAAATATAGCCAAGTTTCCCGATTTCATTTACATACGTTGGGAGGTTAATTAGTGAGTTGTGTTGAACTGCATAGAGAAGTGCGCGATTATATATATATCCGCAATGCGGCCTTTGGCTTTCTCTATCGAGATACAATAGCGCATATAAATAAAGATGACGTCGATAATTCTATAAATAGTGGTTTTATAAATTAACTAGCTGGTCGTACCCGGCGTTGCACGGGTTAAGGATTAAGTAAAAAATAAGTTTGTGACGGAAAACAAAGGGTCCACTGTTCTCTAAAAAACAATGTTTCCATCTAATGTTAACATAAGTTATTGTAACATAACTGTAATACTTAGATATATTGTATCGCAGACTTTTTGGTAGATATTAATGCCCTCTATAAAACTGTAGTACATTACTTTGCTCTATTGGCAATAATTTCCGCAGCGTACGCAATATAAGTTGTTTTTTTTCGTAATTTTTTCACACGTTGGGTTACATTATCGAAGTTTTCATACGGATCCCTAACATTTTTGAAAATATTCTATAGCCTGTGTTTATCAGGGATAATGTAGGATTCTGAATGTGAAAGAATTTTTCAAATCGGTCCAGTAGTTTCGGAGCCTATTCGATTCAAACACACAATCAAATCTTTCCTCTTTATATTAGTATAGATAATAAATTCAAATAATAAACTCAAATATAAAGCCTATACAAAATCTACAAACTGCCATCGTAAAAAGAATCATAAATCCACAGGTTCTTGATCAAAGACCACACATTAAATTAGTGTATTCATCCTTTCTTTAGCTAATTCTATTTCTGCTGATAAAAGAAAATCACGAAAATGAAATTTACAAAAAGGTGGATGCTCGTGGCAGAAACACAAGATGCGTTACAAATCAGATTTTAACTGTTCCAAGAATAACAAATAAATATGGACTGGGGACACTTGAATATCTAGTTCCCATGTTCTTGAACAAAATACAAAGTACCTTTCCCACAGGCCTAAAGTGTCCAAAATCAGCGGCAGAACTTAGAAAGTGGTTCTTAGTAAACGACATAAATTATATATGAACTGTATTAGTATTGAAATGATGTGAAGTGTATTATTATGGTAATGTCAATGAATAATTAGTGATGTGTATTATTATTGTAATGTCAATGAATAATTAGTTTTTGCTATATTTAGATTAGTATTATAATTTATATAAATGTACATAAAATTGTTTTTTTTTTACTTTACTTAAAATTTATTACTTTGTACTTATAATTTCTTTTTTTTACTTAAAATTGTTTTTGTTTTTTATCTCTTCTGCGATGCATTCAATAAATTGATAAGATTATTGGATATTGATTTGTTCGAGTGCAGCCACACAAGGTTAAGAAAAATTTTGAGTGCAGAATTTTTTTCTGCTTACTAATTACGTCTTTTTTTTCTTATGTTTAATTTTCTTTATTCTTTCTTGTATTATTGTTAAGATGCCCAAGTTTTTCTGCTAATAATTATGTCTATTTTTCTTTTGTTAAAATTTTTATTCTTTCTTGTTATATTATTCTTAACATGCCTAAGTTTATTTCATAATATATTTATCATATTATTATATTAATGTTTTCTGTGCTTCTTTGTTGTGCTGTTGGTCTTCCGTGAATATTAAATAAATTGTGAAGGGACTAGTAGTATTCCAAAAGTGTAAAGAAAATAAATAGATAAATAAATAAAATAAAACATAAAATGTTTTCTTTTTATTAATATAATTTCATCGCATTGCTTATTATTTATTCGTAAGTATTTTTGGTTCAGCCTCACGCAGTAATATATGTACGTCATCTGAAAGATGATGCAATTTGATAAAGTGCCAGTATTTTGACAATTTGAAATGTTTTATTGTTGTATCTTGATAATTCACCAGAGAAACTCTCCTTGCATTCTCATTCACAGTAGGTTAATAATTGAGGAATAACTCAAGCACATCTGTTTCACTGTATTATTGCCGATTCTATTTTCAGAAACGTACATAAGACATAGAATAAACAAGATTATACACACTGGTGATCTTATAATTTATTCACATATATTAAGATTTCGCGAAATATTTTGTAAGTATTTAAATGTTATTTAAGTTGGCTTTGTTGAAAACATAATTTGTTATCAAAAAGGGATGAAATCCGTCACAATGACTTAACTTGACTGCATAATCAAATACATACGTTTATGTAAGATGCACCTATACATAGATAGATAGAATTAAACTAGAAAGAGTAGACAAAATAACCTACCTGGAATGGAGATTAAATGAAAACTGGGACCCTTCTGTGGAAATTTAATGTAAAGGCAAGCCATAGCTGTATTTTTCCTGATTAAAAAGGTATTTTGTAGCTGAGGCCTAAACTTGCTAAACGATGCTATGTGTTCCCTGTACTATAAGGAATGGAATCATGGACATTGAAACAATGCTGAAGCGACTTGAAGCATTTGAGATGTGGATCTACAGACGGCTTATAAAGATAAGCTGGACTGACAGTAAGGTTAGGTTACAATTGACAATGTTATGATCCGAAAGATGAAAGAAAAAAATCCTTAAAACCAGATTCTTCTTATTAGATCCTACATATCATCATTCAAGGCAAGATTGCGATAAGTCTCCCGCAAATATATTATTGTTCCAGTATATTATTTATAAGCAACGAAGGAATGCTAAAGAAACTACAAGTAGTACAAAAGAATAATATATAATGTAATGGTGCAAATATTTAAAATTAAACATGGATTAGTTAGTACCCAAATACTTTGATGACAGGATGAAGCTGAATAAGGATTTTCATTCCTACAATCTACAATACAAGAGGAAGCGACAACATAAGACTACCAAAGAAAAAGAAAATCACCTCACAAAATTGTACGATGTATAAAGGTATAAAAATCTTCGATAGTCTGACAAAGGAAATTCAAAACATGGGGAATATAAGGAATTTTAAACTAGAGTGCAAAAATTTTATTATAAAACATTTTAAATGATTAGATGGAATGCAACATGTTTAACTGAAATTATATATTAGCCCACACAACATTATGTGTGGAACTAAATAATTAAGATAAATAAAAATAAATAAAACAATAAGAAGAGGTCCTGGAAGACGAAGTACATCCTGGCTGGAAAACCTAAGGCAATGGTTAGGGAAATCCACGGGAGACGAAGATGCACCGTCATTCACACTAAGGTTTGTTATTACAAAAGGTGTAAAACAGGGATGGGTAATGTAACCGTGGTTTTTCAACCTGCACATGGTTACTTGAATGAAAGAACTGAAGGCGTAACAGGTAGGAGCGAGAATGGACGGGGTCACCCTATACTGCCTATTATACGCAGACGATGCGGTATTAGTGGCTAATGTGAAGCTAAACTGCAGTGTCTGGTATGTGCGATGTACGCATGGAGAGTGAACTTCTGATGACTGTAAGCAAATCGAAAGTGATGGATGGTGTTGACTAGTGTGATGTTATGGCAAGCAATGGATGCTTAGGACAAGTGAACGTGTTTGGGTATTTGTGAAGTGTATTCAGAAGGAACAGCAAGCCTGAGAACGATATCGAATTAGTGTGAATGTGGAAAACAAAGTAAATGGTGCTCTGGATGCAATCATGGCCAGTAAGAATCTGTTAAATGAAGCAAGACTGGCGATATATAATAGAATTCTGGTACCAACTCTGATGTATAGACGTAAAGCTCCTTTGTATGATAGAGTGGAGTACGTACGAAATAGAAGTAAATATAAGCCAGTATTATAGTAGATAGAATAAAGGAAAGATCAAAGATAAAGAAAAAAGTAAAGAAATTTTTTGAGGCGAGTATTGAGGGCAGCAAAAACAGAGGACGTCCGCGGGGACCTAGCATGACCATATAAACTAAATATTGGAGGATGGCGCTGTTAAAAGCTTCAGCAACCGAAGAGCTTCAATAAAAGAAGAATGCGTGAAAAGATGTATGACAATGGATGATGCAAAATGATGTGCAGACGACTGTGGCAGGTCAGGTCCTGGCGATGACCTTATACGCATGCGCTGCCTTCTTCAGCTAAAGTATACCTCTTTCCATTTAAGAAAGTCAATCGAATTAGTGTGTAAGCCGTGCGTACGAGGCTCATTGTTTCGTTGTGTTGGTGTCTATACCCGTAAACACGAATGCGTCTATGCACGATTAACACTTGCTAATTTGATTGTCTTTCTTAATGGAAAGAGGTCTACGGAGAGAGCCGACAGAAGACCACTATCGAGTGGTCCGAGTCTTGGCTAAATGTGCAGAGTGAACATCGTTGGCGAACTTGACATAGTATAATAAATGTGATTATTTATTACGATCTGTGTGTGTTCAAGTGACGTAAGTCGCAGAATCAACAATGCTCGATTAACAGGTTGTTTTTTACGAACACTTGTGTCCTTAGGGCCGGTTGTTTGATCAGTAGTTAGAGGGATTTAGATGCAGATAGAGATTTTTGCGTTTTCTACCACTCAAAACACCGTTGATTTTGTTTAACTATTACTCTATCAATTGATCAAACAACCGGCCCTTAGAATTGCGTTTATAAATATATATCTTAAGTTTTTGATGTTAGGAGAACGTGTCGAACGTGTGTACACTGTGTTTGGAGTTTGTATTTGGAATAATAATACACAAAACCTTGGACAGGGCCGCCTGGGAAACATAACGGGCGTGCTGTTTCGAATCATGTTCATGAGTGACGCGTCCAGCGCATAAAAAATAATATTGCGATGATGTCGCATATCTCCATAACCATTGACATTAGGTCATGGTTGCTCGAACATTTTCGACTCATAATTAAAGCAGTAATATAGTCCTGCGAGATTATTAATGTTTTCCATATAACCCTGTATATATTTTTCAATATTTCAATATTCACACATAAAATAGGTGCTTTACCTACGATATATAGACTTTCGTATTTTGTAATTATAAGAGATGGAACATGACTCGTCATAAGTTTTTTACGTAAAATTCGAGAAATTAGTAAAAATGTTGATGCTTTAATGGTTTGAGCGCAGCTCGAGTCGAGTTGAAGCTCATGTATCGTATTAGGAAATCATCTCCATGCATCTGATGCCTTACCGCGGTAATCCCGCATCATCAAGCCATGTTCCTGGTGTTTTGCCGAAAATATATTATATCGTCCCAACATTAAGCCATGTATTCACTAGGGGACAAATTGTCCCGCAACAGCACGCGCGGCATAGAGTCTACGTGACGTTGCAACGTCGTGCACTGTTCCGCCACGTCGCGCACAACATAGCGCGGCATTTCTACGTGCCGTGGCAACGTTGCCATGCGCACGGTACCCGAGCGAGCTCACTGCAACATTACGCGGAGCGTCAGTACCACGTGAATACGCATGCGCTGTATCTGTCAAGATGACAATGTGGGGAAACGAAATTGTTCTTGAACTCATCGAGCTGTATCGATCGAAGATCGCATAGAATATCCGTCCTTCTTTCTCTTTACAGTAAATAATTTCGCATTCTCTTCTTACGTTTCGATAAACTCGTTAACATAAACAGATACGAAGCTGTCATAACCTCATAGGGCGACATTTCCGCGACGTGTGGAAAACAATAATTATTTGCAAAAAGGACCTTATTTTTAATAATATTCAATTTACTACAGTAAAACAACGTTAATTTGAAATTGCGACCATTTCGCCATTTCGACATTTCCAAAAAAACATTTCGAATTGCGGGGAACCACGTTTTCGCCAAATGAGATACCGCAGCTGTCAACATAACCTCATCGGGTGACATTTCCGCGACAAGATATGCGAGTCCCGGTGTGTACACATCAAATGACCGCGTCATTGTCCTCGAAAAATGAACGTAGAAGTGATGCGACATCCCGCGCGGAATGTTTCGCGATTTGTCCCCTAGTGAATACATGGCTTTAACCTTCAAATGTTGTCCGGTTAGTAATTCTAATCCGAGGTCTACTTTGGATGTTTTTGGAACAACTTCAAAACGGAAATTTGCAAATCACTAATGGGTTCCATTCCTACCACATAAGAAATTCTCAATGTAAACAAGTGAATGCACTATATGCACCGCCACAAAAAATCAAGGGCTGTTTACTGTTCAATCGCTTGGAATAAACTGAAAAAACAAACAAAGTTAAACAAACAGTTTGAAAACATGTGTCATTTTCACCTGACGTCACCGCCTGTCATCATGGAGAAAAATAAATAATTTGTTTGCGTAATAAAAGTACGCAAAGACTTTTGCACCTACGTAATATTATGCAAATTGGTTCTTATTACAAGATATATTATTTATTACTGTTAGCAACAGGTAGAAGTTGATTTAAAAGATATTAAGTTCACATGTCTAAATTAATAAGTCGTTTATTTAGGTATACACACGTTTAAAAATTATATATTTTAAAATAATAATAGCCGCCCATAGTATAGAAATGGTTTCTTCCGCGCTTTTAAGTTTAAATTGCATTTAGACCGTCATGCAAGTGACCTCCCGTAATGTACACAAATGCGCGGAAACTATTAAACTAGAATTACGAATGATCTGTTTTTAGAGTGCATTCACATGCATCGTAATCTTTCATACCTCTTCTCGAATATCGTCGAAACATGTCTTATGTAACAATCATTCTTTGATGAAGATTTCATCATTTGGAAGTGTTGGGTTAGGTTGGAATAGCTGTTTCTTATTATCTCCCAAACTACTAGGAATTTTGACATTTATAATACAGTTATTGAGAGAAAATTATTGTCAGCATTTTGATAAAAGTAAATTTTGACCAAAATGTCAAATGATTATAAACGATACGCGGACGCAAAGGTATTTTTAGAACTAGCTAGATTTGATTATTTAAAAAAATCTAGTACAAACTGTACGTGTCATCAAACTACGCATTCTATCGTTTCATTTATGAATATTATATAATTATATAAACAGGTACACGTTTATTTATATAATTATATAAGAGTTAATTAATTGATTTTTCAAATCGCGCGCGATGTGAAATCACGTCATACGACCCTGGTCCATCTTCTGACTAAAAAGATCAAACTAAATATGTATATATGCATTCATGTGCCTATGTATGTAATACTTAAAATAAATTATGTACATATATTTACATAGTATGACGATGATGGTTGTCGCGATAAAGCAACACAATATGTTTAGAGCAGTGTAATGTATACTGTTAAATGGAGGAGATAATCGGCCGTATTCTGAAAAAAAAAAAACAAGATGTTATCCCAACAATCAAAAATAGAGAAACGTCAAGACATCTGTCGAATGTCAATATTCCCATCCTTGTGACGAAAATATTGGCTTCTATACCAATTCAATTGTCTTTCTTAAATGGAAAGACGGGGAAGAATGGAAAAATAAGAGGCCTATATCCAGCAGTGGAAAGACGAAGGCTGATGAATAAGACGAGGAAGAAATGGAAAGAACTGTACTTCAAATGCAGAGCGTGATATTTTTTTACAATTTTTCGATAACTGAAATATTTATTTATTTCAAAAAATCCTTGTTTACAAATAAAGGTACTTAATACTAATTTAACAATAAAATATAAGATAAATTACACTTTTTTTTTGTTAAATTTGTGGATTATGCCACTCTACTAGGCTACGCCTGTCCCAGAGTGGCGTTATAGAACACAATTATAATATTTTTTTGAATTCGTCAGTAATATTTATTTTCATAAGGTAGTAATTATGTATCTACAAAGTATCAAGTGCAATGTTAGTGAAAGTTGAGTGAGTCATAAGTCCAAGTGTAAATATGAGTAAAATAATTGTTTAATGTAAAAAGGGTTAAAGTTTTGTTAAAGATTATTTTTTATTTTCCTTAATTAATTAATTTATTTATATAGGCATATATATTTTTATTTGTAGACATTATTACGCAATATTTATATAAGGGATTTTGAATAAGTGTAGAACGGAAGTAAGTTTTTATTCTAATCACCGAATTAAACGGAAAAGGGAGCAAGAGGACTCCTGTAAAATGTTAGTACAAATAAATGAGTTGTTAATAAGGATCTTTTAAACACTGTTACACAAGGATTAAGTATTTAGTATTAACAACACGGCAGAATATGAAGACAGTGAAATTATTCTCGGCAATAACATGTTTTTATTTTATCCTTTTTGCCATTTTATTTACGTACCGTAAAACGGGGATGCTTTTACTATAAGAGTAACTTTGAGAGTATTTGAGGCTATTTTAAGGGAGGCACGAGTAACAAAGGCTCAACCAATCCTGCCTATGAATGTATGGTGTGCGAGCTTTTTAGCTTTTTTTATTATTGTTCACAATTGTTAAGTTTATTGCTAAAGTTGATTGTAATAATGTTAAAGTTAATTATGATTCCAAAGATTACAAGACTGATCACGTGCCTATAATGTATCCTAAATGTTTGGTAATTATTATGTTGACGTTTTATTTAATAAAAATGACGAATTGGTTATAAAAGCTCGTTGTTTTTAATTTAATTTCCCGTATAATGCATTAAGTATTAATATTTTTTTATCAAAATTATGTCAGTGTAACCGTTACGATTTAGATCTTTGATTTAAGTTAAGTTAAGATTTCAACGCCTTGTCAAGCAAAAACACACGCGGGTATATATATATATATATATATTAAATTGTGGGGGGCTAGTGGAGCTTGATATTGTTATGAAGCATCGAGGTAAATTTTAAAATCGTATTAAATCCTACCAAAATTCATTCTAAAACATTCACAAACATTTTCACCATCCACGCAGTCTATGACTAATATACATTACGATACTATGTTTATACAAATTATTATATATTTTTTTAAAATTTCCCACGGTGTCTGGTATTGTGTATGATTTTGTGATTATACTACTAAAAAAATTGTATGTATGTATGTACTGTATCAATAAATATAAACAAATGGCGTATGCATATAGACGAAATTTTTCTCTGATACTTGTCTCGAAAGCGCGTAAACAAAATTGAGCGCAGAGCAAGCTTCAATTCACTGCTGCATGTATTTGGTACACTGATTAGATTTATGTGACTGATACACGAGAAATAAAAAAAAAATAGATACACAGAATACGCGTCACATCAATATTCCTATTATTTTGAATCTAAGCAAAACGCTTCTACAATGAAAATACGGCTGACTTGGTGGTCTGCCGAAACGAGGCTCGAACGGCCTCTTTCGGCTCACTAGGCGAGTGTCTTAACCACTTTACCGACAAATCTCTTAAGCTAAGTGATCCGAGTCCAGATATACAATCTTATAGATAAATGTACGAGAACATTCATATTATAATTATTGCATATAGTATTCCAAGGACGTGGGATCAATATAACACATCTATCAAAGGCTTAACAAATCGAGTTGTTTCTTTACCCGGACGTACTACGAAAATAACAAAATTAAAAATAACAAGATTGCTATTTTGTCGATTGTTACCCCAACACTCTAAAATACACATGACATAGATTTACGACAGTCCGCCCCATTCGGGGTTACTACCACAACACTCAAAAAAGACGGGACGAATTTATATACGCCCGTGTAATAACTTATGTAATTAGTTTACATTTACAACTTTTGCAGTTATGGATGTCCTTTGGAGAATACTCGTGAATCTACGTGCCCTAATTAGTGTGTTATGTTGATTGGAAAGAATGTGGAATATAAGGGATTTAAAACCCAGGACAGAAAGAAGAAATTCCATCCTGTGTTTTTATGTCTATATGTATATACGATGTTGAAATATTACTTTTCAACACCCAACAATTGTGCAGTAATGGTATATAAAACATTTTAAATTAAAAAAGGTAAATTAATATTTTGTTACACATACGTGGATTATGTAATGTCGGATCTTCACCAGTTTATTTGAGGTCGAAGCGATATTTATATCATCGCGCCAAACAGTCATTGCAATGTACAGTTTTGCCTAAAATGTAAGTTTTTGATGAATATTATATGAAACTAGCTGCTCGTACCCGGCGTTGCACGGGTCAAGGATTAAGTTGAAAATAAATTTGTGGGTTCCATTGTTTTGCTAAGCCTCTAATTAAAACAATGTTTCCATTTAATCAAAGCTGGGATGGATAGGATGTCTAGGGAAGAAATATGGCCTATTTTTTCCGTCGGGAATATGTATGCAAAAATGTCCGATCGGTCGAATGGTACAGATTTGCATTGAAAATATATCTGGGGGAGGGGTAAAAGAGGAAGGGAGAAATGTAGCCTATGTTACCCGCCGGGTCCTAAAGCATAAGTATGCAAAATTTGAGTCGAATATGACAAACTGTGTAGATTTGTATAGAGAACAGACAGAGAGACGTTGAGTTTTATAGGTATAGATAAGTACAATATTACTTTAAAAGTTGGTAGTAATCGGCTTGTCTCACACACTTATACTGATTTATTCATCCAAAGAATTTTTGTTTAATGTATATTATAGATATCTCACAGAGCCGAAAATGTATTTCTTATGGGAAGGTAGGTATAGAAGTCATTTGGGTGTACATAGGACTTATGACCTATCTTATGGTTGGCTTAAGTGATCACTTTACACAATGTAAAATTCGCCATTTCCACCCATGATAGAATATACCATGCTTACTAATTTTTTGGAAGTTGTATATGTGTTCAAATTGTGTGACAAGTTTACAACTTATATGTGAAAGCTTGTCACACAATTTGAACATATATACAACTTCCAAAAAAATAGTAAGCATGGTATATTCTATCATGGGTGGAAATGGCGAATGTTACATTGTGTAAAGTGATCACTTAAGCCAACCATAAGATAGGTCATAAGTCCTACGTACACCCAAATGACTTCTATACCTACCTTCCCATAAGAAATACAGTTTCGGCTCTGTGAGATATCTATAATATACATTAATTGATTAATAATGTCTCTGTGACATAAATCCAGCACTGTTCTGAAAGATTTGAGCAAACTCAAAATATTCTGAATTTTTGTTTCGTTGTGTTGGCGTTAATACCTGTAAACACCAACACAACGAAACAATGTGCCTCGTATGCACGGCTTACACACATTAATTCGATTGTCTTTCTTAAATGGAAAGACCGATTCACTCAATATTCCTGCTGATGAAGAAAACAACGATATTATATTACCTACCAGTGGTGGTCAGGTACACGAGGTCGTAGGACGCCACTGCATTACCACGCAATAGCTATGTAATTACTACTGAATAGGAAGCACTTAATATTGCTTTATGTCTTCATGGATAGATAAAACATGCAAACTAGAAAAGACACACTCAGCACGATAGCTGCTAGAACACTTCAGAGCGTAATAATTTGTTAATCATTTGATAATTCAAATGTTTCCGTGGCCACGTGGACCAGTTGGGCAAAGCCACGGAGGTTTATAAAATTAGACAAAATAAAATAATTATTTGGACAAATTAATTAATTTATTATAAGTGTTGTGCTATTTAAATTGAACATGAATATCTGATTAAAGTGCAAGAATTTTATGTAGGAACGTTTTTATTACTTATATATTTATTCAAGGCACTGCAAAATGGTAAATAAAAAATTGAATAAAATATATGAAACAATATTTTTATACCATTTTTAAATTTTATCAATTGATAAGAGACTACTTATAAGGTCAAAATTTTTTCGTTAACTTCAAACTGCCGTGTCGAAATTTTTCTGTATGTCTTTTTCAATTAATTAATAAAAAAATTTGTTTAATAATTCACAGAACTTTGTTCTGAAATTGCAACCTCACAAAAAATAATGTTTTCTTTAATATATAAAATATATGTATCTGCCACGTATCTACATATTTTTTCGCCATAAGAAATAACTAAAAAACGTTTTCAGGTACTTACTTATCATCACGCTGTTTCCCCGCGGGGATAGACAGAGGATAGAGTGCCACACTCTTCTGTCCTGACACATAACTTTCGCCTCATCCACATTCATACACCTTCGCATACGATCTCCACGACTGTTGAGGCTCGTAATAGGGCCATCCCCTAGTATCTGGTTTATCTGGTCATGCCATGTCTTCCGCGGTGTCCTGTGGTATATATTTATATTTATCGTCCTGTGGTATATATTTATATTTATATACATATATTTTTTTATCATTCTTTCCTCATTCATTCGCCCAACATGCCCAAACCATCCGAGCGACCCTTTTTTTGATTCATAACTATGCTAAGATCAAATAGTTTTACATGATTTTTAAACACCGTATCAAGAATTTTATAAAAATATCAGGTAGAAGGTATGCTGAAGAAGTGATCCGTCTTGACGTCTAAATAGGCAAAATCTGCTTTATATAATTTCAAGTATACTAATGTAGTATTTATTTGTGTATCTACTTAAATTTTTTATATTTTTGTTTCGTATCTTTTGTATTCATTTTTGTATATACTTAAATGTTTATCTTAATTTTATATGTATATTCTCTTTCCTTTTAGATTTATGTATTCTTATAATTGTATATATTACTAAATTCTTTCTGCTTTCTTTTTTACGTTTATACTTCTTTACGATTGTTATTTGTTACTATTACATAACTATCAAATGAGAATAACTGCCACAGAACAGGTTCTACCTAGTGTGGCAGTTATTAGTAACTTACATTAAAACAAATGTAAAATAAACAGTACAATAAAATAAATAAAAATTCACACGACGTTCTAATGTTCCCTTGTAAATTTATTCAATTCACTATCAACAATGCAATACTAGCAAGAATTATAAATAATTTATATTTATCAAGTGTCTTAAAATTGTATATTTTTGGCGTACATTTCGGGACACTATAAGCGCTTGTTCAGACACAGCGGGAACCGTTCAGTTTCAGAATCGCGTTTCAAAACACGCGATTTGTGTCATCTGTTCACACAGCCGCGGTTAATAAGCGATTTGTGCGCGCGAAAATAAACGTCAGTTTGACAGTTCTGGTGCCGTTCTCCATCTTTGAATATCAGAGATATATTCGCTCATTACTTTGTTAACGACGGCCGTGTTCCATGGCAAGACACATAAATATCATTCTGTCAGTTCATTTTTGGTGAATAAATACCTACTTCTCTAAAATACTCTTTTTTTCCACCATTTCCAAATATCTCCACCAACTCCTGCCAAGCTTGGTTCTTGGCATATTTGAGTAATCCTCACACTATTACAGGTCTTTTCTCCCATATTACAGGTCTTTTCTCCACTTCATCAATAAAAAATTCAGTGTCAAAGCGATCCATAACCATAGAAAAGAGAATATAATCCACGCGTGCTCCTGTTGTGACATGGAACCGTGCGGTGCCCGCAACGCGACTGAACGCTCTCGTAAGGCCCCATAGTAATAGGATCGTGCGGGCGCCGTGCGGGTCTATTTTCTAGCGGTTGGGTTGCGGGCACCGCAGCGGTTGACTAACCGCACGGTTGTGTCTGAACGATCACATACAAACCTAGGTAAATGAGACCCGCACGGATCTCATGCGATTCTGAAACGGCACGGTTCCCGCTGTGTCTGAACAAGCGCTAAGGCAAACGGTTGGGTAGAAATATACAGCAACATTAAAACAATAATTTTGTTAATATACAGGGTTATTTTACAAAACATTAATTACCTCGCAGGACTATATTTCTGCCTTGATTACGAGTCGAAAATGTTCAAGCTATTATGTCCTAATATCAATAGTTATGGAGATACGCGACATCAAAGTTTGCATTTTTTTTTCAATATTTCTGACTTATTTTTTGTAAAACGTTGGACTATCATTACAGTAACACATATTGATTACGAAAAATTCATTTCCTTTAATTTAAGTCAAATAAAAACCTTCAAATTCCAATTGGAAAACATTCCAATTGGAATTTTTCTGGGTTTTTATCATTTTATTTAACTTGCATTGAAACGAATGAATTTTTCGTAATCGATATGAGTTACTGTAATGATAGTCCAACGTTTTACAAAAAATAAGTCAGAAATATTGAAAAAAAAATGCAAACTTTGAAGTCGCATATCTCCTTAACTATTGATATTAGATCATAATAGCTGGAACATTTTCGACTCATAATCAAGGCAGGAATATAGTCCTGCGAGGTTATTAGTGTTTTTCAAATAACCCTGCATAACATAATACAAGCATGCGATGTAGTTACAAACATTATCTCTGTAAATGCGAATAAACAAAGCAAATAATTTATTCAACGTCAGTGTCTTCGGCCTACGGTGTGGCGAATACGTACAAATTAGTAATGCAATGACTTGGTGAATTTCGCGAAACCGGTATGCTCCTTGTACCCGTTTCCCAATGTTTATTTGACCAGCTTCAAGATCGCATGCCCGACTGTGCTGTCACCGTGATTTGCAGAAATTTAAGAGAAAAAATTACATAATATAAAATCTAACGTCGCAGCCAAGGAAAAATCGAATGTATTTTCAACATTTATTTTTAGCGAAATTTAAAATAAATTAAATTTTAATAATATTATTATTAAGTTCTACGGGTTAAGTATTTTTAGGTGTTTATTTATTTATGGGAAACTAACAGTACATATAAAGAGATTATACATGATTATTGAACAGTATAGAGACCATTTTACAAGTTTCCACAGAATTGACATGTTGTGTATTAACATAAAGCAACAATAACTTGAATTATTTAATAAAATTAAAAAAAAGTGAAAGTTTTAAGTTATGGACAAACTATGAAAGTCAAAGAATTAGAGGTACAAGCTGTTACAGCTGTTTCGGCTTGTAAGGCCATTATCAAGCAGTGGATGTACCACGTACAAACGACTTATTTATATAATTTTAAGTTATAAATATGGAGTTCTACAAATTAAACACAAAAACCATAAATAAATAAGTATTTTCAACACATTGTGAGCACATTATCTGCTCGCGGATATTATTCTAGGCCAGTTAATCTAAGGTCACAAACTTACGAAACAAATCAATTGTTGCTAGAGTGCACGCAATTTGAAATTACGATAACACATTCGTTATTATACCCATAATATATTACATTATTATTGTATCCATGCGTCTCGGTTATCTGAAACTCTGATATACATGAATAACTGCAATTTAAATAATAATACATAATACACGTATGTATATTTAAACAGCTAAAACTTTCAGTTTCGAATTGCAGTATTTAAATTCACGTTCCCGACGCGAATCGCCGGGAATTGAATGATGAGAATTATGGGAATAGGGAAAGGATGGTGGGAACGTGGAGGAGTAAATCTGGTACGAATAAATGGACTGTAAATTTTGTGGATAAAGGAATACGGATGAAATCGCTGAACTCACAGTGTTCCTTCTCCAGGTCTGAATCACTATGATGGTTGTTAAATTCGGCGATTCACTTCACAGATGTTCCAATATGAGCACATAATTCACAAACTGTTGCGAAAGCGCAACAATTCTTTCGAAAGGTTACTTCGAGAATCAATTCGATGGGTAAATGACACAACTACACTAGGCGACAGATGATTTCAACTGTTTTAACAAGGCAGGATGAAAGGGGAGAGGAAAGGTGTTGTGACGTAAAATGCCAAATCGTGAAATAGAGATGCAAATACTGAACAATGTGAGATCAACGAATTTTGGATGTCACGCTCTGGAATAGGTTGTCTGTTGCTCATACTTTTCGAATCGCAGAATAGTGTTAAAAAATTAAAAAATGACTAGCCCATAGGTGCTAAATACACTTGGGAGGTATAAAGTTATAATTTTTTTTTTAACAAATATTCCGTTAACTTATCCGGCTAACGCGATAGTATTGTAGATAGGAGAGCACACTTCCATCCTAGCATATTGCTCTAGTCTTCATATAAGTCCATCTTCTCCTACAGCCCAAGCTAGTTAGCTAATAATCCAGTCGTTCGTGGATTAAACGTTCAATATTCCCACCGTAGATATTTTTCAGCCGGGCCGCGCCAAGCCTTATATAACATTATGTAAGTGTGCATCCTCCAGTAATAGCGAAGGGAAAAACTACATTTCAAAATGAAGACTACAACACACACACGTTCACCAGTTTGAAGACTACAAAGTGTACACTACAATTGTAGTAAAAACTACTTGAAGTGAAGTAATTGTAGTACTACGAAATGAAGTGAAGTAAATGAAGTGAAGTAATGAAGTAATTGTAGTATTAATGAAGTGAAGTGTAATGAAATGAAGTAATGTACTACTAGTGAGTTAATATTTTTTTCCCAAATAAAAATTTGGCGAGCTAAAAAAAAAAGGTCAACGAGAAGAATATTTAAGGTAAATGACGATATTTTCTCCAAAGTAACATTTGGCGACCTACTCAACTTCCCAAAAATTTCTTCATTCGATCCCAAAATTTTTCAACCCATGGGGGGGTTGTTACAGTTTCCAGAGATTTCTTCATATATCTACATCAACTTCCCACAAATTTCACGTAAAAAATGCATTATTTAAAGTATGTTTCTCATACTTTCGATAACTTTGAAGTATATGTGCTATGTAGTGTTCGCTTTGAAATGAAGTGTACTATTTGAAGTTTATACTTTCAATAACTTTGGTGTTTGTAGTTTGTAGTGTGCACTACACTTCAAAACGTGCGAAGTGTGCACTTCAATGTAATGTAGTACTACATTGTAGTAGTGAGTACAGAGCGGACCCATCACTATCCAGTAATAAGGGTGAAGTATTTTGTGGGTCCAC
Source organism: Agrypnia vestita (assembly GCA_016648135.1). NCBI lineage: Eukaryota > Metazoa > Arthropoda > Insecta > Trichoptera > Phryganeidae > Agrypnia > Agrypnia vestita. The sequence continues at coordinate 73,435 of JADDOH010003994.1, read as the reverse complement.
CGCAGGAAGTTTAGGGAGCGATTGTCCCTTATCGCGATTTAAATATTTATATGCTCTACTAAGGACCGGACTCTACTAAGTATCGTTTAAAGCATTGATTTTTGCGTTTCCCACCAATCAAATAATCCGTTTTCATAATAATCTGTGCTTTAAATGAACTATAACTATAAACCAAGTTGATAAACCGGCCCTAACACTTCAAAACTTTAGTAGGGTTAAGCCACAAAAGCATAAACAGCTCCTCAAAGGAAGGACCCTTGAGCTACAAGCTCATGTGGCCTGATGAATAACAAATTTAATACAGGACTTTCGATGCCTTTGGGATGTTAATTTTTTTAAATTCTCATATTTAAAAATTTCTGCTACCTAACCATGTTTTAGGTCGTTGATAGAGATGGTATTTCAACAGGTGAAAACCGTCATTTGAAATTTTTTATCTGATTGTGTCGATTATCGATAACTGATTTTTCGCAATTCGATAATTATATCTCAGTTTCCATTTATCAATAAAATAGTATACGCATCTCAAATATGTATCTGCTTCGCGTGTAACCTTTCTGTGTACCACATGACCTTGCCCTTGTAGACGATCATGCTCTTTTTCTTAGAATTTATATTCTCTCGTTCTATATATAACTAGCTAAGTAACTAGGGTTTTGGGTTTTAGATACTAGATAAATTTATATTCACAGAGTGATTTTACATGTTCATAAAAAAACCACCAATACCAAACTAGAAAGTCTACCAAAGGATGGCTAAGAAATGACAAAAAGAATTTGAAGTTAGGACAAACGCATTATGCATACCTAGGCCCAAAAATGTATAATTTGATACCGGATAACTTTAAAAAAATGAGACCACATGCTCTAAAAACAATTAAATGGGTGGCTCATTGAAATCGGACGAGAACTATCTGAGAGAACTCTAAAATGAATTCCTGTGTATTGCTGTATAATTTTTTCTCAGTGTTTTTTGCTTATTTAAAAATTTTATTATGTATTTTGTAATTTATATTTTATTTTGATTTCTCTTTTTGCTTTACCTTATCTTACCGATAATTCTGTATTTCTGTTCCCAATTATTTTATCAAATTTAAATTTATTACATATTTGTTAATTTAAAAATTTATTGTAATGTATACTAAATTATACTTTTTAACTCTTTTTACTCTGTAAATAGTCGATTGCCTTTAAACAGGTAATCCCTAGTTAGGTAGTCGACACAGAATAAATCGTCGAACACAATAAAGAAAAGATATGAATAAAAAAAACTATTATCAAAAACTAACCATCACGCCGTTTCCCCGCAGGGGTAGGCGGTGTGGATAGAACGCCATATTTTTCTATCTTGGCACACCGCTTTTGCTTTGGCTACATTCATACATCTTCTCATGCAAGCTCTACGGTTGTTGAGGTTTTTAATAGGGCCATCCTCCAATATTTAAAGTATGTGCCCACGTCATGCCCTCTATTCCTGTTGCCTTCAACACTCGCCCCATATATTTTCTTAACCATCCTTTCCTCGCTCATACGTTCTACATGATCAAACCATCTCAGCATTCCTTTCTTTATTCTGTCTATCACACTACAGTCAGCACTACATTCCTTCTAATTTCTTCACTCCTCCCTCTATCGACCAAAGATCCTCTGGTCTATATATACATTATATTTATTCGCATGCTTACTCTGTTATTACTTTTACACGCCTATATCATACTAATTATATTTTTCATATTCAAACTAGGCTCGTCAGGTATCCTATTCGTTTGTTTTAATCACTCGTAAGACGTTTAAAAAAACATATTTAGTATTTAATATCCAAACGCAAAGCATCTATTTTTTGGTATATTTTGGCATTAATTTCTTCCGCCATCCAAACACTCGCGAAAAATCATAGTAATAGGATAAACAGGCAGTTACAATTACGAAATTGTCACTTTATAAAAAGTTGGTGATGTAAAGTGGTTAAGTTCTTTGACAATTGACATGGACAGGAAAATCCTGAAAACAGACAACTTCAGCAACGATCGAAGAGAACATGTAAAATAGATTAAACAAAGAAAAATGCTGCATGGTGTAATTTTTAAACCGCTATTATAGTCATGTTTCAATCCACGTATAGGGATGATAAATGATATCATTCTTCATGGCTGATACGGTTATTATATTTCAACCCCAACAGGCGTTTGCTTTCAAAGGATTAATGGCGTTGAGGGTATATTTACAAAAGTGGACGGCGACAAAGATAATTGATAAAATTAATGGCGTTGTGCTGCGGCTCGAGTAAAAGAAAATGTAGGTACGCATAAAATAGTTCATTGATTACAATTGATTTATGTACTTACATTAATTATTTACTTATTTATCTTAATAATTTAGTTCCACACATAATGTTGCGTGGGCTAATACATGATCACACTAGACATTGCATTCCATCTAATCATTTAAAAGTTTTTATAATAAAATTTTTGCACTTCAGTTTAAACCTCCTTATATTCTCCATGTTTAGAATTTCCTTTGGCAGGCTATCGAAGATTTTTATGCCTTTATACATCGTACAATTATAGATGTTTTGAAGGATTACCAATTTCAAATGAATATCTATATATATTTTCTATAAAATCTCTTCCAAAATACTATTAAAAGCAAATACAGCAATGTCCACTTCAACCAATCGAACTCCAAGGACGTTTTACATGTCAAAATGGCTACTTCACACTAAAGTGAGAGTTGATGTCGATTTTAGACTGAAACATTATAGCAAATATTCAATGATGTAAATATCAATATTGTGATAAGTGGTGATTCGTGGGAAAAGACAATTAGAAACGCAAATCAAGACGTAAATACGATAAAAAAATGGTTATTAAAAATGTTATTTCTTATCCCTAAATGCTGAAAAAACAGTATACATCCCTTTAACATTAAACCCACCTAATATTCCAAACAATATAGTTTTAAAAATACATAGTCCTAACTGCCACAGTGAAAACTGTTTCTCTATAACCTATGACAAACTAAATATAACGAATTCTGTTAAGTACTTGGGTGTTTTTTACAGACCAACAATTGAAATGGAAGAATCATATAAACATGATTTTAAATAGAGTGCGAAAAATGATAAAAATATATATTATAAGATTACGCAACATTTTAACCATTGAATCACTCAGAACATTATATTATGCTTTTGTACAATCTGTATTACAATATGGAATAATAGGTTGGGGGGCTCTTATAAAAGTAACTTACAGACTCTTAAAATAATCCAAAAATTAATTATCAAAAGTAAGTTAGTAATATTAAAAAAAACAAGAACCTTCCCTACAGATTTACTTTTTAAATAAATTAATGTTCCAACATTAGACAGATTATGCACATACACTTCAATATTACAAATTCATAAAGAAACATTCATTCAACAAAATATAAATACACCACAAACTCATAATACTAATATTCATAGCCAAAGAGTGCAAATAATAGGATGTTTAAACATTCCCAAATACAACAAAACAGCCACACCATTACACTTATCTAGGTGACAAATTTTTCTATAACTTACCAATGAATATCAGAACTGAAGAATAATATACAAAATTCAAGAAATAAATAAAACACATAGAATATACATAATTAAAACAAAGAATGATTAGAATTTAAAAAAAAACTGTACTCCGAAAATAACTTGTGTACTTGAGTCATTAATATTTATTTTTGATGTTTATATTTCACTACACTGTTCCATTATTGACTTATACATACTTATCATTCATGCTCTTATGCATCATGTACTCCTGTCCCCAAACACAAGTTTTAACTTTTCTGGGGACAGTTAAACACGTATAAAAAATGTAATATTCACTGTCACTATAACATGTATATTTTATTTTCAGTAAATAATATATATATATATATATATATATATATATACAGGGTGTAACAGAGCTTGTCCATAATACTTTACAGATTGATTCCTTCCTTGTTTATGGCCGAAAATATTTAAGCAACCATGACCTAATATCAATAGTTATGCAGTTATGAAAGATCAAAATTTGCCTTTCTTTTCATTATTTGTGACTTATTTTTTTACAAAACGCTGAAGTATCATGACAGTAACTTATATCGATTATGAAAAATTTATTTGTTTCAATAAAAGTTAAATAAAATAGAATTTTAACATTATAATATTAATATTGTCAAAACCGTAAAGAAAATAAATACACCTGGTAGTAATCCGAGCCTCTAAATTTTATAGTCTACCAATCTTTAAACACAAAGCATGTAAATATTACGCAAAACCAAGATAAGGATAGGAAATACTTTTACAGCGGGTCGTGGGAAATTATTCTCAGGATTGTTTCTAAGTCTTCTTTTAACTTAGAATATGTTTTAGAGGCTCCAGAAGTAAAGTTTGTTCGTTAGAAAATTTCGTAACATTTTTACAAGTGTTGCACATGTGGGTTCTGCCGAATGTCGAATTCGGCCGAATGTTCGGTTTAAATATGTGCCGAAGCCGAAGTTTGGTCGAATTTCGGTTAAATTTTGCGCGCTTTTGCCCGATGAACAGAACAGATCGTCATCACGAAAACACGTTTAATTGTTTATTTACTGTTTTTTTATTATTAATTAAGCGGCACATAGTTTTCTGTCACTCTGGATAGTTTTTATAGATTATTATATATTAAAATTGACTATTTTATTAAAGCATATATATTGTTGATACTTGATGTGGTTTCTTTTCCAGAGATTAAAAAACATGATCCAATCATACGTTACCTATTTACTTATAAATCAACATTTTGTCTAGATTTCATTTTAAATTAACTTTCTTTGCACTTTTCCATTTCTTATTTAAATCCTACTTATTTAATATATACAAATGTGAAGGTTTATATGGTTGGATGGATGTTTGTTACTCTATCACGCCAGAACGACTAAACAGATCTGGATGAAATTTGGCACAGAGATAGATTATTGTCTGGAAAAGCACAAAGAATACTTTTTATCCCAGTAATAGGTTTCTGTAGGAAAAGTCTACACGAACGAAGTCGCTCTCAAAAGCTAGTTAATTAAACAGCTACCGAAGTTCGGTAGATTTAAACGAAGTTCGGCAGATTTAAACGAAATTCGGCCGAAGACGAAGTACGGTAAAAATTGCCGAAGTTCGGCTATACCGAATGTGAAATGAATTTCGGCGCAGCTCTAATTTTTACTCTAAATTTTTAATTTTTTTTTCAAAAAGATTTTGGAGGCGCCAGATATCATATTAGATTCGTCACCAGTCAGCTGCCGTGTCAAATTGTCGTATATATGTGTAATCTACCATCTTGGTTCATTATTCATTTCAAATTTTGCTAAGTAACGTTAGCATTGTGTATAGTTTTGAATTTTTTGTTAGATACGACTTTGTTAGATCTGGAGGGCGTGCCCCAAAATTGCACGGCGGAACGGTCTTCGAAAATATGGCGCAGGCACAAAAGCAGGACCTAGCAATAGTAGCCGGCGGAACCGGTTGAGTTCTGCCAGTGCGGAACAAAGCGTGGGCCGCGCTGAAGAAAAAATTGCGCGAGAATTCCCGCCAAACCGTTTGACACAAATTGTCATCACAGTGGCGCGTTCCTTTGCGTCCGAGGGGCGGATGTCCCATTAATTATACTTCGGATCGGGTAACTTCAACAGCTGGACACTATTTTCAGTGGTAAAGCTTAAAATTAGTAAATATGCGGTATACAGGGTTATTGGGAAAACATTAATAACCTCGCAGGACTATATTCCTGCCCTGATTATGAGTCGAAAATGTTCAAGCTATCATGACCTAATATTAGGTCCTTACATATGAAATTGAGGTTTTGCCGTACTGGCAAATTTGATCTCAAATATCTTCTTTTTGGCTAGGAATTCCAAATCCAAATTTATACAGCTATTTACTCATGTATTTGTGTTTTGAAAATTATAATTCATTTGTTTTTTCCTCAATTGTTTTTTTCTTTGCGTCACTCAGTTTACAAAATGAAAAACTTGAAATATCGCGTTATTTACGAGTACGAGTCCCACCGTGGCACCAGTGCTGCAGAAACGGCTCGAAGGATTAATGATGTGTATGGCGACGGTGCCGCAAAAGAAAACACAGTGCGTTTTTGGTTCCAACGTTTTCGTTCTGGAAATTTCGACCTGCAGAACAAGCCCCGTGGACGGCCGGAGACCAAAGTTGATAATGAAGAATTGAAGGCTATTGTGGAAGCGGATCCATCGCAAACCACATCCGAGTTAGCTGCAGGCTGGGGTGTTAGTGATAAAACTGTTTTAATCCACTTGAAACAAATTGGTAAGGTGAAAAAGCTTGAAAGGTGGGTACCTCACGAATTGAGTGAAGCAAATCAACAAACGCGCGTTGACTGCTGCGTTGCATTACTCAACCGGCACAATAATGAAGGGATTTTAACTCGAATCATTACCTGTGATGAAAAGTGGATCCTGTACGATAATCGGAAGCGCTCATCGCAATGGCTGAACCCTGCCGAACCAGCCAAACCATTCCCCAAGCGAAAATTGACTCCAAAAAAGTTACTTGTGAGCGTTTGGTGGACTAGTGCTGGTGTCGTTCACTATAGCTTTCTTAAATCTGGCCAGACGATTACGGCAGATGTCTATTGTCAGCAACTGCAAACCATGATGGAAAAGCTAGCTGCTAAACAACCTAGGCTGGTTAATCGCTCTAGGCCACTGCTGCTTCATGATAACGCTAGACCACACACTGCCCAACAGACGGCTACCAAATTAGAGGAGCTTCAATTGGAATGTCTAAGACATCCACCGTACTCTCCGGACCTTGCCCCAACAGATTACCATTTTTTTCGAAATTTGGATAACTTCTTGCAAAGGAAAAAATTCAACTCCGATGGGGCAGTCCAAACCGCCTTCAAAGATTTTATTGATTCCCGTCCGAATGGTGTTTTTAGTAAAGGGATCGATGAACTACCTATGAGATGGCAAAAGTGCATAGATAGCAATGGTACATACTTTGATTAAATAAATATATTATAATAAAAAAAAATCGGCTTTATGTTCCTCCCATACTAAACGTCAATTTCATATGTAAGGACCTAATATCAATAGTTAAGGAGATATGCGACATCAAAGTTTGCATTTTTTTTTCAATATTTCTGACTTATTTTTTGTAAAGCGTTGGACTATCAGTACAGTAACTTATATCGAATACGAAAAATTCATTCCCTTTAATACAAGTCAAATAAAAAAATAAAAACCTTCGAATTCCAATTGGTACTAGTATATGATGGACAAGACTTACGTTTAGTAAGCAGGATGTATAATGCATGCAAGGAAAATGACCTTATTATGAATGTAAACAAGTCAAAAGTGATGGTATTCGAGAAGGAGGAAAGTAAGACAACGTGTGAAACACTAGTAGGCAATGAATGTTTGGAACAAGTATATGAGTTTGTGTACTTGGGAAGTATGTTCGATAGATGAAGGAATGTTGAGAAAGATATCGAGAGGAGAGTGACTGCGGAGAATAGGGTGAACGGTGCTTTGAATGCAATAATTTCTAATAGAAATATATCTACCGAGGCAAAACTAGCGGTACATAATGGAGAAGAGGAACGAAAGTAGACTGAATGCAGTGGAGATGAGATCCCTTAGACGTGTGTGTGGCAAATCCATTTATGATAGAGTAAAGAATGAAGATATTAGGAATGAATGTAAAGCTAATCGTAGCATTAATTCATAGAATTAAAACAGGATTGCTCAGGTGGTTTGGGCATGTTGAGCGAATGAGTGAGGAAAGAATGGTAAGAAAGATATACAATGCAAGTGTTGATGGCACCAGAAAGAGAGGGCGACCGCGGAAGACGTGGCGTGACCAGATTAACCAGATACTGGAAGACGGGCCCGTTAGAACCCCCAACAGCCGTCGAGCTCGCATGCGAAGATGTATGAATGTGGATGAGGCGGGAATTGTATGTTAGGACAGAAGAGTATGTACGTAATTTTGCATAATTTGCGTTGCGTTCAATTATAAATAGTTTGTTTTTAATATTCGTGATAATATTCGGCGAATACGACTATTCGTATTCGTTGCATCATTACTCATAATACATGATGATGGACCATGCAATGGGACCCGATCTTTTTGATGATGATTTTTATTTGATCATTTTGACAACGTGGATTGCTCGCATTTCTGATTATCAATTATTTTATATAAAAAGTAATCCATAAAAAATAAGATTTTATTATACTCCCTTTCTTTGTAAAATATAACAACAATTAAAGACGAGTTAAAACATACAACATAACACTAAACTTACAGTAAATTAATATATTTCTAAAATGTCAGATGTTTTGAGCTTTGATAAGACACTTCATGCTTTGAAGATTAAATTCTAAAAACATTTGTCAGTCAATTTAGATTTTCGACATTCGTAGTGAAGTACCTATTATGTATACCGACGGAGTAATTCAAATTTAGAAAATATTCCGCGACGTTATCGGGCCGCCGTTGCTAATCAAACATTTCTAATGATTCCAATTTGAAAAAACCAATAAAATTTCTAAAAATCCGAAATTATACTATAATTATTAATTTTTTTTAATGAAAATTTGATAGATCTTCTTGATCGTCGCCACGAGTCTACTTGCCAAGTTTCAACTCGATTGGATCACGGGAAAAGGGTCAAAAATCGATCCAAAGTTTTTTCACCCGGCAAGCCGGCAAGCAAGCAAGCAGACGCCACGAGTTAATATAAAGGGAGTAACACGAGTTAATATAAAGGGAGTAATTAAACCAAATTTATTAATCAATTAGAAAGACACACAGGAAAATCAAATCCACGAAAAAATATTTTAGACGGTATCTTATTGAGAGCGCATTCCAAACAGTCGAGAAATGAAATATTTCATGATATTTACTAGAGCTTTGATCTTACGTAAGTGAAGTAGAATAATTTCTCAATGCGATTCAGACAATTTTCCGCGCGAGCTACGCCGTACGTGAAAATAGAAAATGGTATCACTACAGGTCGATCACCAAAATGACATCGTTATTTAGAAATGGAGCGCGTGTTGAAAGGTGGTATTGAAAGGCGAGCGATAAGGCTTGATCGATGAATGAAGGTCGAATACGACATTAATTATGATATAACCTAATTTTGGGGGAAACATTTTAAGAAAGAATTCTTGAGGTCTGTTTTGGGTTATTTTTTATATCTTCTTCAAACACAGCAAAATTATTTTGTGGTGACGTTATAATTGTATTTTATAGAAATAAACTTAGTTTACACCGCTTTTTTGTTGAAAAAAATTCAATATTTTATTCTGATAAACATTGGAGGAAAATTATGTTTATAAATAATGAAATTTCTAATTCAATAGTTAATATAAAAATATCTCAAATGTTGTTCAAACAGCTTTTTATACTATTAATAAATTTAAAAAATACTTGTTATATAATAAGGATAAGGATAATTTAAAAAAAAATAGGGATAAACGTGTATAAATTTTGATGTTAGAGTTAAGGAACACTTAAGGTATTTATAGAGCAATAATTATTATGAATTTGCTAACCAACTTTTGGCTATGGGTCATTCTTTTGATATTAATAAGGGCTTACATACAAATTATACAGAATCACAGTTTGATAAATTAGAAATTTTGGAAATAAGAAAAGGTGTAACTAGTAAATTGAATATTATAAATAACCAGGTCCTTTTTTACAAATAGTTATCTTATAAATTTATTTTCATGTTAAGTAAGTACTTTATTATTATTCATTTTCCATATGTAACTTTTTAATATTTTGATTATCTATACTGTATATAGTTATTTTTTCTGTCTTTCACAGTGGCTCTTTTTACCCACGATATCTTGATTAATTATCAGTATCTAAAATAGCTGTTTCCGAAGTCTTACAAAATTAGTTGTGTACAGCAAGGTATCAAAGTAACTACAACAGAATTATTATTACAATCATATTACAATTTATTAAAATAGTATATATGTGGGGTATAAAAGCAAAGGCAAAGCAATGTCCAAAAAATTTAAAAAATGTTTTGAATGCTTTTACCGATGACCACTTATTAAAAACGCCCTGAATTTTGCATTTTATATATCTATCCCTTCCAAAATCATGTTTCCTACAAATTTATAGAAGAATAATCTCGAATTCAGTACATTATAAATTAGTAGTCCTCGATGATTGCATTCAATTTTATTTTGGATATTGCTGCCTTTGTTTTTATACACCACATATTATTACTGACAATCTGGACCCCGATACAGAGATCAAATGCAGAATAGAGACAGCCCGTGCATCTTTTAATAAGATGAAAAGTCTACTCTGTAATGACGACTTAAACTTGAAGCTCAGACAGAGATTGATCAAATGCTATGTATGGTCAGTTCTACTTTACGGGGTTGAAGCATGGACGCTGAAGGTGAATACTCTAAATTGCCTAGAGGCGTTAGAAATGTGGATACATCGTAAAATGTTAAAGATTTTACGTAGAGCAAACACAAACAGGCAGTCAATCAACACAGTAAAGCTCCGTAAAATTTCATACTTTGGTCACATAATGAGAGGCGAAAAGTACTGCATTCTTCAGCTCGTCATGAAGGGGAAGATTGAGGGTCGCGAGGGGTCGGAAGGAGGCGGCATTCCTGGCTTGGAAACATCCGAGAGTGGACCGGGATAAGAAGCGTGGAAGAGCTGTTCCGCACTGCCCTGGACAGGGAAACTTTCTCCCAGATGATCGGGGGGACACGATAGGGCACATGAAGAAGATATATTTATAGTGCGAAGCAAAATATATATTTGCCAAGCCCTAGTATATATTTATAGTATCTTTTTAGCGGTCTACAGAGAGGCGGCGGTAGCAACATGCGTTGAACGGCCAGTTCTGGTTTGGTGGACCGGGGTTCAAGCCCCATCTTTGGCAGTTTAATTTGTTTTTTTTAGCCGTGAATTCAAACGAAATTACGGACGGACAGATGGGCAGACGAATAAATTATTATGTTTGATAAATGAAAAATCAATATTTAAAGTCACAAAATTAGTTTATAATTTTTATTCTCAAATGCGGACACCCACTATAAAATAAAATGGCTTGGTTGTGTATTAAAAAACTATATAATTATCCCGTGCCACGCACAGTTTAAGCAAGTTTTTTATCAATTTACCAACAACAAAACGCATAAAATATAATAAGACAGGCCCGATACATCAACTGAAGGCGAAACATCTAAATTATACATTTTTCACAAACTATCATAAGTTATACAGCACTACATTAGAACGTTGCTAGATTAAATAAATGTTTTTAATATTACGATAAAATTATCACAAAATTGACATCTGTCATAAGAAATCAGAACTCTGTGAATTAAAACAGACAATGATGGATTATTGGAACGACAATGATGGATTGATTGTTTTTTTTTATTTATGAAGTTTTCGAGTAATTCCTCGTCATTTGCGGTCTTAATTTTGATTTTTTATAAAACCAAATACCTATATTAATCAATTAGAAAGACATACAGAAAGATCAAATCAACTAAAAAATATTTGGCTGCTATCGGGATTCGAACCACTGATATTCACGAAAATGTAGGAGGCCGCTATAGCGTAATTGGAAAACGCGCCTGCCCCGGATAGGAGGAGACCCGTCTTTCTAATTGATTAATAAAGGTTTTAAATTTCATAGAACTTTGTTCTGAAAAAATTGCAACTTAATAATAAGAATGTGTTCTTGATTTTTTATTTTTATGTTAAAAGCATTCAAAATTCGAGTTAAAAGCATTAACATTCAACTCCAGTTGAAAGACAGTTATACATATTAATGATGATTTTTTATCCGGTTACACAATAACCGTTATTTGAGATTTGTAACTGATTGCAACCGTCGATACTAGACAACGGTTAAATCTCAGTTACCAATCATTAACCGATTAAAATAACGGTTTGACCATCACTAGTACGTATGTTTTTATGATATCCGAGACGAAGAATATTCGAACGAGGAGTATTGGAGAAGTAACGTATCTATATTTGCGGTCGGCCTTACCTCCGGGTTCCGTAAGATCATAACAAATAGGAATTTATTCATTTTATAGTGTTTCTCCCTTGTGCGAGAGATTTTAAAGTCGTGTATGGGCCCACTTATATTTTTCCTTAACAAACATAGGTTCAAATTGGACCGAGTGTGAAGTACCACGATAAGAAAGATTCGCGATTTTTGGATTTCCGGAGTGATATTAAAGAAAACACATTATTATTGTGAAGTTTCAATTTCAGAACGAGGTTCTGAGAATTAGGAACAAATTTTTATTAATCAATTAGAAAAGACATACAGAAAAATCAAATTAACGAAAAAATATTTTAGCTGCTACAGGGATTCGAACCAACGGACCTCCATTCTATCCGGGGACGGCGCGTTATCCAATTTCGCCACGGCAGTCTGGTAAGTTAACGAAAAATTCGACCGAAAAGTTGCTCTTTCTAATGTAGTGTTATGAGTGTTTGTTTACAACTAGCGTCGTGTATGGGCCTACCACACGCACAAGTGTCACCACACTTTTGCACGCGCATGCCGGTTGCACCGTGTACAAAACACGCACGGTGTTCCGTGTACAAACGTGCGTGTAGTTGGTGTTTTAGTAACAACCGCAGATATAAAAAAAAAATGTAGAACTTTTTAAAATACAACTAGCGCCATCTAGTAACGTCAGATATTAAAAAAAAACAATCTGTAGCATTTTTTTAAATACAACTAGCGCCATAACCATAGAAAGTTTATTTGGATATATATCAAAAATAAAAATCAAGTTATAAATATCGTGATATACAGGGTTGTTTGTAAAACATTAATAACCTCGCAGGACTATATTCCTATCTTGATTGTGAGTCGAAAATGTTCAAGCTATTATGACCTAATATCAATAGTTAAGGAGATATGCGACATCAAAGTTTGCAAAATTTCCCAATATTTCTGACTTATTTTTTGTACAACGTTGGACTATCATTACAGTAACGTATATCGAATATGAAAAATTCATTCCCTTTAATACAAGTCAAATAAAAAAATAAAAACCTTAGAATTCCAATTGGAAAACATTCCAATTGGATTTTTTCAGGGTTTTTATCATTTTATTTAACTTGTATTGGAACGAATGAATTTTTCGTAATCGATATGAGTTACTGTAATGATACTCCAACGTTTTACAAAAAATAAGTCAGAAGTATTGAAAAAAAAATGCAAACTTTGATGTCGCATACCTCCATAACTATTGATATTAGGTCATAATACCTTGAACATTTTCGACTAATAATCAAAGTAGGAATATAGTCCCGCGAGGTTATTAATGTTTTACAAATAACCCTGTATAGTGATTTATATCCGCGGATATATATCCTCGAACCCTGAGATGAAGGATGGCGCGTCATTTTTTTTACAGTCAGTCCAAGTCCAATACAAAGCGAAAGGTGAAATGCATTGAATCCAAAAATAGCCACGCAGTTTGTCATTAAAATTAACTTTACACACATAAATATCTGCCAACAGAATGTAAACAATATTAACATACAATACGGCACCCGATTGGTGGCATTTGACCCTGCGTATTCTCGTACGTTTCTCTATTTTGCTTGAAGATTTTAAAATATCATCTTGAAACAAATTATTAGTAAACGGTTATTTATTTATTTCGTATTTATTTGTACATATAAATGAGGGTAGTTGCTTAACCAGACAACCATCCGTATTGTGAAAATAAAAATGTCTGGATCTTTAAGATCTTTATCCCAACACTTAATAGACGATAATAAAAATTAAAAACGTCCAGAGCGGATTTTGTAATTCTACGGCTCAAATAAACTGTATTAAAAGATGATATAAGAAAGATTGTTTCTTACAATCGTATTAATTTCTTCATCCACAGCGTCCAGATGAAATATCATGGCTAAACTTGACATGACCGCGTTCGACGTTACCGCGTATTCAAATCTTCCCATCTTGACATTTGATAGATATCAATTTGCATCTTTCTCCCTCCCTCTATATCTATCTCATGTAGAAACTTACAGAAACAAACACCGACGTAAAGCTATGTCTCGTTTATTTTTAATTTGTATTATCGTCTATTAAGTGTTGGGATAAAGATCTTAAAGATCCAGACATATCTGTCAAAAAATGTCAAGATGGGAAGATTTGAATACGCGGTAACGCCGAACGCGGTCATGACAAGTTTAGCCATGATATGTCATCTGGACACTGTGGATGAAGAAATTAATACGTTTATAAGAAACAATCTTTCTTATATCATCTTTTTATACAGTGTATTTGAGCAGTAGAATTACAAAATCCGCTCTGGACATTTTTAATTTTTATTATCGTCTATTAAGTGTTGGGATAAAGATCTTAAAGATCCAGACATTGTTATTTTCAGAATCGGGCCGAACGTCTGTTCTGAAGCAACTACCTGTATAGTTTTTTTTTTTTTAAATGATACAACTGTATTTGTAATTGATTTTACGGGGGTGGTTTTCTTTCTACATCCAATTGTGTAACTAATTATTATTTTCGGAGTTGCGTCGCTCTTACGGCACAGAGCTGACGCTGCGGCGCCACGTCACGTGCGGGGATTGTTTATTCGCCATAGTTTATTCGGCGTCTTTATGGTATTCGTTCAGTTCATTTACATATTTGCGCACCTCGGGTCTTGTATGTGTTCAAACATATTACCATTTTGCAGGGTTATTTGGAAAACATTAATAACTTCGCAGGACTGTATTCCTGCCTTGATTACGAGTCGAAAATGTTGTAGCTATTGTGACCATCAATAGTTAAGGAAATATGCGACATCAAAGTTTGCATTTTTTTCCCAATATTTCTGACTCATTTTTTTGTGAAACGTTGGACTATCATTACAGTAAATTATATCGATTATGAAAAATTCATTCCCCTTAATACAAGTCAAATAAAAAAATTAAAATCTTCGAATTCCAATTGGAATATTTTCAGGGTTTTATCATTTTATTTAACTTGTATCGAAACGAATGAATTTTTCGTAATCGAAATGAGTTACTGTAATGATACTCCAACGTTTTTCAAAAAAATAAGTCAGAAATATTGAAAAAAAAAAATGCAAAATTTGGTGTCGCATATCTCCACAACTATTGATGTAAGGTCACGATAGCTTGAACATTTTCGACTCACAATCAAGGCAGGAATATAGACCTGCAAGGTTATTAATGTATAAATCTACAAAATTTCTAAATAAGATGAGTCTAAATCTTGTAGATTGGGCAATAATGTAAGGCTTGTAAATTAAAACTCATAGTCTATCAGGTTTAAAGTTGCTCTCTCGTAAAAAAATCGGACATATCGTGTTTTGCCGTCTTGCTATAGATGCGAGTATACACACTAGTGATGGGTCCGCTCTGTACTAACTACTACAATGTAGTACTACATTACATTGAAGCGTACACTTCACACCGTTTGAAGTGTAGTGCACACTACAAACTATACACACTTCAAAGTTATTGAAAGTACATACTTCAAATAGTACACTTCATTTTAAAGTGAACACTACAAAGTACACCCACTTCAAAGTTATTGAAAGTATAAGTACATACTTCAAATAGTACATTTTTATGTGAAAATTTTGGAAATTTCTTTGGAAACTGAAACAATACCCCCCCCCCCCCCAAACATGGTTTGAAAAATTTGGCGACCTTTTTTTTCTTTTAGGTCGCCAAATGTTATTTTACCGAAAAATGTCAAAATATTTATATATTTCTTCTGGCGACCTTTTTTTAAGTCATCAAACTTTTTATTTTGGGTAATACTATAATTACTTCACTTCATTCAATAATTACTTCACTTCATTAGTACTACAATTTCGTAGTACTACAATTAGTTCACTTCATGTAATTTTTACTACAAATGTAGTGTACACTTTGTAGTCTTCAAACTGGTGAACGTGAGTGTGTTGGAGTCTTAATTTTGAAATGTAGTTTTTACCTTCGCTAATACACACAAAAGAACCGGCAACAATAGTGATGTGCAGATTGATACAACTATCAGTGCCAAGCTTCTAAGGAACGACAGTTACAAAGTTTCCCGTTACAAATTGGTTGGCAGAATAAACAGCACTAATCGGCGATTGTAAGATCTAATTAAAATTGTCAGACAGACAATTAGAGAAATGCCGAGTTAATGAGCGAACGGTTATTGACAGACGATTCGGATTCTGGGAGGTATTATTGGAGCATTCGAGGTCAGTGAGTAACCCTTAGCCCTCTTCTTCTTCTTCTAGCGCTTGTCCGGTCAGCGACCACGCTGGCGTCGTTTTCTTGCTCTTGGAGAAGCTCGCCTGTGTCTTCCAGGAACTCACCCAATTTTCACGCAATTTCTCACCCAATTTTCACGCACACAATCTCACGCAATTTTCCAGGATATCTCATGACATGGCCTAAATATTGCAGTTCAGAGTTTTTATTGTTTTAAGGATATCTGTTTCCCTAACCTTATCATTTGTATCCATTACAACATATTGTAAGTAGATCCACATTCAAAATTCTTTGAATAGATTTAGCGTCGTTTCAGTTAGGCCTATGTAGTATGCGGTCACTAAGACGCTTGTGTGAAAAATCTTTGGTCGATAGAGTGAGGAATGAACAAATCAGACGTAAATGTAATGCTGACTGTAGTGTGATGGATAGAATAAAGAAAGGAGTGCTGAGACGGTTTGGTCATGTGTAACGTATGATCGAGGAAAGGATGGTTAAGAAAATACGCGGGGCGAGTGTTGAAGTCAACAGGAATAGAGGGCGTCCGCGAAAGACCCGGCACGATCAGATACTACAAGTATTTGAGGATGGCCCTGTTAAAAGCTTCAACAACCGCAGAATTTGTATGAGAAGATGTATGAATGCAGCCGAAGCAAAAATGGTGTGCCAAGATAGAAAATTGTGGCGTTCTATCCTCTCTGCCTACCCCTGCGGGGAAGCGTTTAGTTAGTTAGTTAGTATCATTCTCATTCGTCATTAATTTTGTCAAAAAACGTCTGTATTTTTGCATATTTTGGGAAATCATTAATATAAAGATCGCGACATTTATATTACTAAAGTACATATTTTTTGCTCTCACTCGCAAAAAAATCGAAATATTTTTCAATTTCGATAAATTTCGAAAACTTTCGAATTATGTAAACTAAAAAATATAGATTTATAGCGCAAGGGTGAAATAACTATTTCAAATTACAAATTACCGGGTCAATCTACTATGAAAATAACATATTGGGACTTGTGAGTTTTAAAAATTTCGAATTATGGCGATTTTCGAATTATCGGTGTCTTACCGAACTAACATTCTTAGCATTTTTACTTCTTCCTGTTGTCGAGGCCTGATTACCTGATTGGTAATGGGGAAATCACGCAGCACAAAATGGACTATTTTTAGGACAGTCGACGGTCGAGACGAAACGTAATATTACGAGTTTTATTTGTGTACGGGTAGATAGAGAAGCCTTTCACTCTGCTGATGGATATGACGAGAAAGGTTGTTAAGGGATCGATAATTCGCCAGCACTCGAATGACGTATCTATGTATCTATCTATCTATGTATCTATCTATCTATGTATCCAACGTACGTGTCCGACAGATTACCAGGAATGGGAGAATGAAGTTTAGGTACTATGGAATATATGTTAGATAAGCTGGATTTACAAAAAATATACAGGGTGTACCAGAGCTAGCAGCAGAAACTTGGCAGGTAGATTCCTGACTATGTTATGAGTCTAAAATGTTCAAGCAATCATGGCCTAATATCAATAGTTATGGAGATATGCGATATCAAAGTTGGCATTAGTTTTTTTTTTCAATATTTCTGACTTATTTTTTGCAAAAAGTTGACTATCATTACAGTATCTTATGTCGATTATGAAAAATTTATTCGCTTTAATACAAGTCGAATAAAATGATAAAAACCTTGCAAAATTTGAAAAAAATCATTTTTTGCAAGGTTTTTATCATTTTATTTAAGTTGTATTGAAGCAAATGAATTTTTCATAATCAATACGACGACGATAGACGAAATAACAGCTGCGGGCGTTTTTGCGCGAAATTAAAAATATGAAGATGAAAATGCAATTATTTGCGTAAAAACTTAGTTTATTACTGAAATAATGTTATTTTCGGTAATAGTAGACATGTACCTACAATCTTCTTCTTCTTCATCAGCCTTCATTTCTCCACTGCTGGATATAGGCCTCTTCCATACCCTTCCATACTTCCTCGTTGTTTGCTAATTGTAGCCATTTCTTTCTCCCCACAGAGGCTATATCGTCGGCCCATCTCTTTTGAGGTCTTCCGATGCCTCTTTTATTCTCCATTTCAGAACTCTTGTAGCATCCTGCCTTGCAACATGTCCTGCTCATTGCCATTTTAGCTTCGCTACACGATCCATGATATCCACTACTCTAGTTAGGCGCCTAATTTCGTCATTTCTAATCTCTTAGCTTACTCCAAGCATGGATCGCTGCGTGCATTTGAGCTTTTCTACACTTTTCTTTGTAAGGGCCATAGTCTTCAATCCGTACGTCATAACTGGCAGTACGCACGATTCAAAGGCTTTTCTTTTTAGGCTTATTGGAATCTCTTTGTTCTCGAAGATATGTTGAGCTTGCCAAAAGCAGCCCAGCTCGTTCCTATTCGTCTCGGCAATTCTGCTGCCTACAGTATAGAATGTTATTTCAAAATCTGTCATCACGCCTATTGTCCCTAAATGTGGTAAGGCCGTAATACGACCCGGCCGGAAGCGAACCAGCGCGCGTGAGCCTAGATACGCAGCCAGGGTGACAGGAGCCGGGTGGTCCGCATACCAGACAGACAGACTCCCGCCGGGAATCCTTGCGAGCCTGGTATCGAGACGGTACGAGAGCAATCTAACGACACTAATATAAACCAGTCAACTCAGGCGACGTATTGCGGAAAAATATTAGGTGCAACGGAAAATAATGTCGTTTTGCAGAATGCTGCAAAAATACTCGATTTCGATGACTTTTATTCTTCCCCGCGATATCTCGGGATTAATTCGGTGACGATAATTTCAATCATATGCCAGTCGGGTCATAATTTTATTAGAGATGCACCGAAATTCGTTTCACATTCGGTATAGCCGAATTCGGCAACTTTTACCGAACTTCGGTAGCTTATTAATTAACTAGCTTCATTCTACAGAAACCTATTACTGGGATAAAAAGTATTCTTTGTGCTTCTCCAGACAATAACCTATCTCTGTGCCAAATTTCATCCATATCCATTTAGTCTGTTAGTTCTGGCGTCATTGAGTAACAAACATCCATGCAACCATCTAAACTTTCGCATTTGTAAATATTAAATAAGTATGTATTAAATAAATAAGAAGTGGAAAAATGTAAAGAAATTTAATTTAAAATAAAATCTAGACAAAATGTTGATTTATAAGTAAATAGGTAGTAACGTGTGAATGGATCATGTTTTTTATTCTCTAGAAAAGAAACCACTTAATTATCAACAATATATATGCTTTAATAAAATAAAATAATCAATTTTAATATATAATATTCTATAACAACTATCCAGAACTACGTTGTGCCGCTTAATTAATTAAAAAACTCACAGTCAATAAACAATTACACGTGTATTCGTGATGGTGATCTGACCTGTTTATCGGGCAAAAGCGCGCGAAATTTAGCCGAATATCAACTTCGGCACATATTTAAACCGAACATTCGGCCGAATTCGACATTCGGCAGAACCCACATGCGGTACAACACTAGTCATAATGCTGTAATAATGTAAGCTAGGAATAATTTTTATTTTACTATTAACAGAATACTAGGTATAAAATGCATAAAAAAAACAATAGATTATTATTTAAAACTCAGCCCACTGACAAGTGTCATCGGCCTGCTCTAGCTACAAGCGTAATATGTGTATGTAGGTATATTTACTGTATCAACGTAGTGTGATCATATAATGTTAATAAATAATTGATTTAATGTGTTTTATGGGCTCAGGTTTTGTCAAGAATTTGAATGTTGTGTAGGAGTGACTTATTGAGTGATGATAGGGTATCTGCAAAAATACCAGCAAGTACAGCATTATATTGTATTTTATATGGACGACACATTTTTATGATGGGAGAAAAATAACCAACATTATTAGAATGCTGGCTTATTCGAAAGAACTCCAGATTTCTTATTATTTTATTTTTATTTAAAATATAATAGAAACCTAAAAGGTTTATGGATAACATTTTTACGTGATTTAATATAGGAATATAATAATAATATAATTTAGATACAAAGTCATTTTTTTATAGTTGGCCGAGTTTTAGCATTTTTGTCACATCTGTTTTGAATTTGTCAGTGGTCAGTTGTTTGGTCTGTTGTGGCAAGTCGTTGTATAGTTTTAATCCGTTGCAAATTAGTCGGGATTGTCCTGTTTTTGTTTTGGCATGTGTTATGTGATAGTTTTGAGTCATTATAGTATTGTGTTGGTGTTTTTCGTGTATTTTGTGTAATTTTATGTCTTCGTCACATATTTCGCCAATTGATTTCAAGTGTTTCGATTTTTGTAATGCTTTCGATGTTTAATTGTTGTGTTATACAGTTTCAGTTGGTGTCCGGTATTTCAGATCATAGACCATTTTTAGTATTTTGTTTTGCTGTCGTTGGAGTCTGTTTAGGTTGGTTTTGTTTCCGGTTCCCCAGAAGGGTATCAAATATCCTATTCTACTCTTGACGTACGCCTGGTACATCAGAATTTTTACGGTCTTCGGTGTGATTTCGTGTATTTTGTGGAATAGGCTGGTCAGTTTAGTCAGTGAGTCAATTACTTTGTCTTGAAAGGTCCACGGTATACGGGGATTATGGCAATACGGCAATTTGATGATCTCGGAATTAGAAAATGTTCATTGCTATATTTATAAAATTATAATATCGTTGAATCTTAACTACCGGCCAGTTCCGGACGCGATTCACGATTCGATTCACGATTCGATTCACGATTCGATTCGAGTGGTGATTACATTTTTTGGTAGATAAATTTTTTTGTTTATAAAGTTTTATCTATAAATATAGAATAATTTTATTTTATAATTTTATTTTATCTTTTTTTTTGTTTTTATTTATAAGCAATTTCTCAAATTTGTTTGAATTATAAAGAAACTGTATTCTGACGAATAGTAACGTAATAGATAAAAATATGATTTCATTATTCCGTTTTAGTCCCCCCCATTTCAGACAAACCATTGAAACCATTTGGGCGTGTAAGGGTCGGTCTTGCTACCTGCCCTCTGGACAGGTTCTTTTTCTCTTCGGTTTGAATGTACCTAATATATGTACTCGAAATTCTAAAAGATGTTCGCATGCCTCTATTCAGTCGTCCATGTTGTCTCCACGCACATTAGGGATGGGTAAATGAAAAAAATATCGATATATATCGATTCGATATTTTAAAAAAGTATCGAAAATAATCGATACTTTTTTAAAATAATCGAGAAAAATATAACGATATTTTTCGATATTATTTTTTCCAAAAATGTAACAAAAGTAAGGGAAAAAAGTTTTTGGCGACCAAAAAAAAGGGTCGCCAGGAATAATATATCGATATATCGGAATAAAAATATCAAAATATGGAAAAAAATATATCGATATACCGGGGAAAAAATATCGGTGACCAAAAAAAAATATATATATATATATATCGATATATCGGGAAAAAAATATCGAAAAAGATACTAATTTGATACTCGAAAATTTTTTTAAAATATTTGATATATCGAAAAATATCGATGATAAATATCGATATTTTTTACCCATCCCTAACGCACATTATGCGATTTGTCTATTTGATTTATCTCTACACCTTTCCTGTACACGTACACTGAATACACATGACAAAGAGTATTCTAAATTGTCAGATTTTAAAAGGAATATTTAATCTTCAAGTTTGTGTTTACTGGGGTGTTATGCCGTGTTGTTACGACCTTTCGGGCCTTATGGCCCTTAAGTGTGTCAAATAAAATAAATGAAAGAATTGCGTAGCTCGACTCTGACCCTCCCAGCCCCCCCCCCCCCTCCTCGAACGTTGCCCAGCGTAGCATTCAACCTAACCCCCTCCCCCCCGACCTGGCCACGTGGTTTATGGACGCTCTCTAACTCGCTTAGTAAAACGTGTCTATTCGCGCAGAGGACCTTTTGAAGGTTTTTTCAGAGCTTGAAGAAGTCAGTTTACTCTCTTTATATTAACTCGTGGCGTCTGCTTGCTTGCTGGCTTGCCGGGTGAAAAAACGATGATCAAGAAGATCTATCAAATTTTCGTTAAAATAAATTAATAATTATAGTATAATTTCGGATTTTTAGAAATTTTATTGGTTTTTTTCAAATTGGAATCATTAGAAAAGTTTGATTAGCAACGGCGGCCCGATAACGTCGCGGAATATTTTCTAAATTTGAATTACTCCGTCGGTATACATAATAGGTACTTCACTACGAATGTCGAAAATCTAAATTGACTGACAAATGTTTTTAGAATTTATTCTTCAAAGCATGAAGTGTCTTATCAAAGCTCAAAACATCTGACATTTTAGAAATACATTAAACTACTGTAAGTTTAGTGTTATGTTATATGTTTTAATTCGTCTTTAATTGTTGTTATATTTTACAAAGAAAGGGAGTAAAATTGGTTTTTATGGGTTACTTTCTTTTATCCTTTAATAACACTTTTATCTGCTTTATTTTAATAACATCATATAATACAGTATCATCATAACAACATCTGTTGTATCTGGTATTTTATTTATTAGAAAATGTGTGTTACTACGTTGATGTTGGAAAATTTCAGTTACCACATAAACACAAAATTATCCACATTAAACGCTACAAACATAAAACCACGCGCTACCAAAGTAAATAAGGCGATAAGGAGCGTTATCGCAAACTATTATGGCCAAAGTGTGATGACGCTTGCAAGGAACGTCTAATTTCAAAATCCCCTAAAGCGATTTTCGGATTATTTGAGTTAAACGATCAGTTTTGTATATTTTTTGTCGGCTACATGCGTGGCGCATTGTATCTCGCAATTGAAACTTAAATTAAAACCATTGACTTTGAAAATCAGAGTTATTTCCAAAATACACACAGTATAAGTTTCTAATCTCCCTAAAATGAAATCAGCCAATCACAATGCTAATCCAGCGTGGCTGTCTGAATCTTACTCATACTAAATCGGTTTTTTTCTAGCGGTAGAAGTCTTATTTTACTAGCATTCATAATGGAATTCTGGTACCAACACTGACGTGTGGAAGCGAAGCCTGCGGCTGGCAGAAGAGTGACGAAAGTAGATTGAATGCAGTGGAGATGAGATCCCTCAGACGTATGTGTGAAAATCAATTTATGATAGAGTAAAGAATGCAGATATTAGGAATGAATGTAAAGCTGATCTTAGCATAATTAATAGAATTAAAAAAGGGTCGCTCAGATGGTTTGGGCGTATTGAACGAACGAGTGAGGAAAGAATGGTAAGAAAGATATATAATGCAAGTGTTGATGGCGCCAGAAAGAGAGGGCGACCGCGGAAGACGCGGCGCGACCAGATTAACCAGATACTGGAAGATGGTCCCGTTAGAAGCCTCAACAACTGGCGAGATTGCATGCGAAGATGTATGAATGTGGATGAGGCGAGAGTTGTACGTCAAGGCAGAAGAGTGTGGCTCTCTATCCTCTCTGCCTATCCCCACGGGGAAACGGCCGTACAAAAATAAAACTGTGTGTCTAGAAGCTATAAAACGATATTACACACAGTCCTCCTATAACAAAGATACCTATAACAAAATTGAAATCGTATATAATTCATGATACGGAAAACAGAATAAAATTTTTGACACTGGTCGAAAATGTCGAATCGAGGCACGCCATTCTACATGCGCGAATCGGTACAATAGCTGTCATTATAATCAGTCCAGTAAGTTTACGATTGTGACATCGTGAAAAACATTTTTTGCACATCGTGAAAAACATTTTGGTATTTCAGTATTTCAAAAAAGTGTAAATAAAACTTTAAAATATCAGGAACTATTGTTAAAGATCCGAAAAAATAATATATAAAATTCAGATTTGTTTCTATAAGGTAAATGCATTGATTATTAACAAAGCTTGAAAGCTCCTGGCGGAATAAATAACCCGCGATAAGTCTGGCAATTATTTATACGTGTATAGTACTATTCCGTTAACCATATTAAAATGTCAGGTTTTCGTTTTACGTACACATTTTTTGTACCTGTATTATCTGCCAAAATCCCCCGAACTCAAATGTCACAATATCCAATCCATCTTACCTACATCTACAGAAGATATTTCAGGTTCGATACTACACTATATACTGGCGGCCTCTGGCTCTTAGTCTATAAGAAGCGAAGCGGTACTCATTCAGCATAATATGTGCACATGTATCTGTCTGCCGACACACGGAAACTTCTGTTTTTACGCGTCACATGCCGTCTGGCCAAAGGAAGCCCGGAAATCATGAGTGATATCTATTTTTAATCCACAGACTTTTATTGTTCAAAAATCACAAACTACCTACTCACTTTCCGCGCAGAATTTTTTCATCCTGTTGTAAAAATACATCTCAGAAATGTGTACCGAAAATCGTAACCGGATTATTTATTTAAGTAGTTGTGTACATAAATTAGATACGGAGTTGATAAGAATTTCATAACAAACAAATCCAGTTAAATTTTATGTAAATTAACCTCTGGAAACCGGAGCGGGGTACAGACGGGACCCCAGTCAAATTTGCGTTTCAATAAAGGTACTGATACACATGATTATTAGACCTTTTTATTAGTGGTATGTGTGTACGCACATTGCTAGTAATAAGCATGCTCATTAGTGGCATGCCCAAAAATCAACAGCCGGTTGATTTATGAGCATGCTAATATCATTCACCGTGAGAAGGGGTGTCATTTGAGCATGTGTGAACAGCTCTTGCTTATTATGAGCATGCTTATGTCATTCGCGGCTAGTATCGATTATCAATGCGATCTTCTCAGTCCGCGACAGATGAAATAAATATGGCGCGTTAGGGAGATGATAAAACTTTACTTTTCGTGACTTATTATACGAATCACACGTCTATGGAATACTCGGTCACCGCTATGTCATAATATTATAGCACCAAAAACAAAGTTAATGGTGCTCTAAATGCAATTATGGCCAATAACAATCAAGACTAGCGGTACATAATGACGTTCTAGTGCCAACCCTGATGTATGGAAGTGAAGCCTGGAATTGGCAAATAAGGAATGAAAGTAGACCGAATGCGGTGGAAATGCGGTCACTAAGACGCTTGTGTTGAATATCTTTGGTCCATAGAGTGAGGAATGAACAAATTAGACGTAAATGTAATGCTGACTGTAGTCTGATAGAATAAAGAAAGGAGCGCTGAGATGGTTTGGTCATGTGGAACGTATGAGCGAGGAAAGGATGGTTACTTAAGAAAATATATGAGGCGAGTGTTGAAGGCAACCGGAAAAGAGGGCGTCCGCGAAAGACCTGGCACGATCAGACACTACAAGTATTTGAGGATGGCTCTGTTAAAAGCCTCAATAACCGTAGAACTTGTACGAGAAGATGTAGGAATGTAGCCGAAGCAAAAATGGTGAGCCAAGATAGAAGAATATCGCGTTCTATCCTCTCTGCCTACCCCTGCGGAGAAACGGCGTGGTGGTTAATTAGTTAGTTAACAAAAACCATTAAGTAATACACGACAGGTTGTGCCAGGATACATCTATTTATATTTTATTAAATCTACAGGTTTTTCATAGAATGAACATGACAGATATCGATTGAGATAACATCATATGATTACAAATAACAACCGTGAGTTGGCAAGTAACGTAGTATGAAAACAACTTCTCAATTAACACATTTAGTGTTTGTAACAATGAGTTGTAAGTTGTCACTTTCGCCATTGGTAGATAGAATATCAAAGTCATCTATTATCTGTCATAATGATAAGGGTGAAGTGACTTTATCTAAAAAAGATAAAAAATATTATGAAAATACTAGAAATATATTTAGTTTGACGTACAGACTTTATGTAAGCGCCCTCGATGTGAAATTTTACGAACATGGCGCTTTATAAATTAATAATTTTTATAAAGTGGGAAGCATAACACAATACGAGTGTATAAATGCCCTTTGGAAATGAAAATTGATGAGATTACTTTGAAAATTCATTTGTCATACCTAGTCATACATACTTGCTTTTAATTTATATTATATTTACTTTATATATTTGTATCTATATTTGAAGTATTTTCATTTCTCTTTATGTCATTACTTGTTATTGTTTTTTTCTCTTTAAACAATCTATATATTCTGTTAATGTATCTATTGTTAATTAATAAATAATAAAATAATAATGTAATTAGTTAGGGTAATATGTTTTTGACATTAAAAATTAAAATAAGAGGTAGAATTATTTATATGCATGTTATGAATCTATATGCAGCTGCGAATTTAGTGATCGATTTAAAAGCTACGAAAGTAGACACATATCATTTACATACCTGAAAATTATTTAAATAAAATAATTTTATAAGTTTAAAATAATACTGGTGTGGTATTCGATACTAACTAACTAACCATCACGCCGTCTCCCCGCTGGGGTAGGCAGAGAGAATAGGCAGATTTAACGCCACACTCTTCTATCCTGGCATACCACTTTTGCTTCGGCCACATTCATACATCTTCTCATACATTTTCTACTTTTTTTGCGGCCTGATCGTGCCAGTACGTACGGACACCGTCTATTCCTGTTGCCTTCAACACTCGCCTCATATATTTTCTTAACCATCCTTTCCTCGTTCACATGACCAAACCGATATGAAATTCGATACCAAACTACATATTAGGTTATCGTTATTCGAAACGAATGAAGCGCATAGTTTTTATAGCGATGCACGCAAATAATTAATTGTTATAATGTTGGCACGATGCTTTTATAACGAAGTACGAAATGAATTAATTTGAATAATGCTATCGGCAAAGTGCTGGCGACACGTGTGGCTCACGTTGCTCAGTGGGCAAAAGAAAAGTCAATTGCGTTTTGTATCGCACACTTGGCATTGAAACATTTCGTTGACACGTGGTGTTCAGAGCGGCGTAGCTACTTGCCAACTTTATTACCATAACTAAACCTCGTCGGTCAATCGGTGCTCAGCCGAGCTTACTGACCTCACGAGTCGTGTGCTTTGTTCTCTCTGTTTGCAGATTTATAGGAGACACATTCTCTCTGCCTACAGTTTTACAGGGAGTTGTGCATCTACTCTCTACTTGCAGGTTTATGGGAGACACATTCTCTCTGCCTACAGTTTTACAGGGGGTTGTGCATCTACTCTCTATTTGCAGGTTTATGGGAGACACATTCTCTCTACCTACAGGGAGTTATGCATCTACTCTCTATTTGCAGGTTTATGGGAGACACATTCTCTCTACAAACAGTTTAATAGGGAAATACGCATCATCTACGTTTTGGCTGTTTTGTGAGTTTTATGGTTGAGGAAACCTACATTTTCTCTGAGGTTGTATGTTCCATTTGGAATTATTATCTCTCTTTCCATCCACCAATATTTAGAATGAGCTTTCAGAGTGAACATAGGCTATATATTATTTCTTTAAATTAAAAGAGCTTTTCGTGGTGACCTATTTTACAACTAAAGTCGACGAAAAATTGCAGAGCGATGCGTTTATTATGAACGCTGCCTTAACAGTAAGAGATATTTAAATACTTTCTAGGGAAAAGTTGTAGAACTCAAAAAGTTCTATAAAAAACTCTCGGACAATATTTATCTATATGTTAAGGTTAATACACAAATTGATAAAATATGACAAAAAGTTCCTAAAAATCCACGCGTATGAAGCCGCGCGGCTCAGCTGGTTATGAATAAAATATCTGTTGGCACTCAGAGCCAGTCTGCCTGCTCTAACAAGGTTTAAAACCTTTTAGTGCAGAAAATTGAGGGATAAACTATTTTAAACTATTTGACCCATTTAGTTCAAATGCAATTTTAGAATAGAATATCGATTTTATCACTGCATAATGGGGGTTACACCATCTTGATGTTTAAAAAAATCGTTTTTTTCTACTTTATTTTATAGCTTGTAGTTCTCAAAATAATTTGAATCATCATCATCATCATCATTCTTAGCACTACAATCCTTGATGGGTCTTGGCCTCCTCAATAATTTTCCTCCACTCATCTCGGTCTAGTGCCAACTCTCTCCAGTTTCGAAGCTCTAAGGCAGAGATATCTTTGAGGACGTTGTCACTCCATCTTAGTTTCGGCCTTCCTAAGCTCCTTCGCCCTATTGGCCTTGAGTTCAGCAGGGACTTTGGTGCTTGATGCTCGGACATTCTCTCCACATGACCCAGCCACCGAAGTCTTCCCAGTTTTACACATTTTGTGACGTTTGGCTTCTTAAATAGAGTATAGAGCTCATTGTTGTAACATCTGCGCCACAGTCCATTTTCTAGAACCGGTCCGAAGATACGCCTCAAAATTTTCCTTTCAAAAACGTCCAGAGCTCGCTCATTCCTCTTAGTTAGTACCCACGTCTCAGCTGCGTACGCGAGCACTGGCCTAATAAGCGTTTTGTGCACTAATATCTTGGTGTTTCTGGACGGCAGTCTGGATTTTATCTGCTTTTGTAGGCGGAAAAAACAGCGATTTGCGCTCACTACGCGCTTCTGGATCTCCTCATAGTATTATTGTTGCTTGTTATCAGGGATCCTAGGTATGTAAATCTTGGTACCGTTTCAAAATTTTGACTTCCACACGAGAGAGTTGGGATTGGTTGGGTGCATCCTACGGCCATGTATTTGGTCTTCTGCTGGTTTACTATGAGACCCATGTTTTGGCAGAACTTTCAAGATTTATGAAGGCATTACATAAAGCATCGGGAGTTATTATTATTATTAACATTACTACATAGTTACTCAAAAACATTTTCGCTTATATCAACTGAAGTAGATGAGGTTGATATTATTTATAATGATTAGAAAGCACTGACAGTGAATCCTTAGCAACTGAAGCTTTCTTAATCTGCGAGCCTTAATGCCACTTCCATTCAAGTATTAAATTCTACATAGAACCGGTCTTGCGTGTTTAATCCAGCGTAAAACGGATAGAGTATCGATGGCCTACGAAGGCTGCAGTCGTGTTGAATATAAGCGGTTTACTTTACAAATGAAACCCAACACTCGAACTCGGCGAGAGGAAAATGAGACAGTTGTCAATTAAATTTCTTGGATCGCCGCCCAGGTATGCGATTTCGTTTGTAGTTTATAAAGTTCACAGCCCTTCGCGTAACTGTGCACTCACTGCACATGGGCGACTGCGGGCGCAGCCGCTACACGTGGGCAATGTTGATTACAGATCGACCGCAATCAAGAGACCATTCCCCGGCTTTGTCCGGTGAGAAGAAAGCGGGGGTAAGTTGCCTGGCAAGCCCGTATTGCAAGCCTCAAAACAAAATTCCAAACACATATATTTTTTTAGTTTAAAAAGGGTTACTTACTTGCTAGAAAAACTTATTTTGTGTTCATTTTTGCATCGTAACGACACAATATATTTTTTGCGCACATTCTTTTGAATGCGGTCTAGCTATAGTACCTTAAAAAGTTACTATTTCACTAGGCTAAGACACTCAGACCCTTATCATTACCACTGGCAGGTCTTCGTCTCTTCGACAATTTTCCTAAATAACTAACCATCACGCTTTTCCCCCCGCAGAGGTAGGCAGAGAGGATAGAACGCCATATTATTCTGTCTTGGCATACCGCTTTTGCTTCGGCTACATTCATACATCTTCTCATGCAGGCTCTACGGTTGTTGAGGCTTTTAACAGGGACATCCTCAAATACTTGTAGTATCTAATGGTGCCAGGTCTTTCGCGGACGCCCTCTATTCCTATTGCCTTCAATACTCGCCTCATATACTTTCTTAACAATCCTTTCCTCGCTCATACCGTCTCAGCACTCCTTTCTTTATTCTGTCTACCACACTAAAGCCAGCATTACGTTCACTTCTAATTTATTCATTCCTCACTCTGTCGACCAAAGATATACAATTTTCCTCAGTTGATAAATACCAGTAATATATTATAAATTAGATATTATTGATATTACATTTGTTTAAAACCATTATTTATTGAATAATCGACATATTTCAGGGCCATTGGTCCCTTCGTCAGGATACAACGTATGCTAAAATTTTTATTTTTTATTTATTTATTTATTTTTATTAGATACACTAACAGGATAATGGATACATGATACTCTTAATGATAAAACATTATAAATGAAGACTATGCCCACTATCCCAATTACAAGTGTCTTCGGCACGCTTTGGTGACAAGTATTTTTACATTTATGTATATTTTACACGTACATTTATGTGTATTATATATTTAGAGTTTGAATCTAGTGTGATCATATAAGAGAAGTAAAGACGTATTCAAAATCATAAAATAAACACAAGGGAATTGAATTGACGAGAGAAAGATTAATAATTATTAGTTACATTATTATAATCTAAATAAATGAAGCTATTGTGAAAACAATTTTTCGATGTGACTTCTTGCAAATAATTATTTCGTTACTTGTAATATTTATATTAATTCTTGAAACATGTTCATTATTCAATAAATTGTGGTTGACTATTTAACAAAGTTTTTTCTAGATGTCTCATATAGATTTATTTTTTATATGGGAAAGTAGGTACATAAGTATTTTTGGGTGTTCATAGGACCTATCGTACTGCTGGCTTAAGTGATCACTTTACACAATGTAACGTTCATAATTCCACCCATGATAGACTTTATTAATAATAATAATACATATTATTATACCATAAAGTTGTTCTGCTGAAAGATTAATGTTTCACATTGATGTGAAACATTAATCTTTCATTAACACAACATACCGACTGGTAGCAAGTTTAGTATTTAAAATGAAGTATTTGACATATTTTACTAATTAAATAAAATCGCGATTCACTAAACTTTAGAAATGTTTTTGAGCTAAATACATAATATTATATTAGTTCATTCATTCATGAGTTAATCTAGAGTCTGCAGCCGAAACGCTATGCATATCTACACTAAAAATAACTGACATCCGGTGTGTAGTGTTTACGATAACCTGTGGAGTACACCCGCTTCTTTTTGCCTGAGAAAGATAGCAAATGTGTTTTGCATAAGCTTTGTTTTTATCTGTCGTAAATCTGATTAGATATTTTCACTACTGAATATGCGTCCATAATCTCACAACTGAAAACCTCATAAATATACATTGTAGATATTTTCTGTGAATGCAAATTTGCAAGGTACTCGTGAAATACAATGTAAATACTGTACGTCATTTACTGCTGCACATTTGCTATTTCGGGAGTCGCAATTATAATAGATAAGCGCAACAGATGTGAGGGGAACGATGCTAAGTTCATAGAAGACAGGGAATGTATTATGGTGGTAGCTAAGTCGTGTAAAATCGCATGAATGGAACCGGTATGTAAAAATCATGCTTTCTATAGAGAAGTTGAAGAACTCAAAAAGTTGTATAAAAAATCCCCGACGACGTATGTATATGTATTGTCACGTGTCGTGGCTGCAGGAGGAATTAATGAAAACGCTGGGATTTATTACAGGATTTATTGAATACCGATTAATTAATTAAACTAACATACAAAGTCACTATTAAATGTAACGCTATTCCTTAAATTAAACTGTTTCACAAATTTATCACTCGTAAATAGACACTTTATATTCGTTTTGACACTTTATTCACACTAGAATAAGTCGAATCTCCGCTCGCTTGGCACCACTGTCTTCTCGCCGCTACCGCTCGCTTGGCCGGACTAACCCGCCGCCCGCGGCTACCTTCGCTTTGTTATCGCCTGTCAACACGCATGGAAAATAACTCCAAAACTTGCTCCCGCCTGTCGTATTTATAGTGGCTAATGCTGTTATCGAAATTCCGAGATGCTCCCCGCGTTTTCGAGAAGTTCCTCGCGTTTTCCAGACTTTACTAGCAAGAACTCGTAATTTCCAGATTTTGCTGGAAAAGTTGCAGACGTCACTCGAAAGTTGGAAGTGATTCCAGATCCGTCGGTAGTATTGTGCCAACTTCAAACTGTCACTTTGATAGAAGCGCGAGACTCCTTTTAGCCTCGTTACATTATCTATATGTTAGGGTTAATACACAAATTGATAAAATATGACTAAAAATCTACGTGTGCGAAGCCGCGCCGGTGAGCTGGTAATAAATAAATTTAGAAGAAAGTAAAATACATGACAAATATTAACAAACCAAATCACTTCACGATTGCTATAAAAATTGATCAATAGACTTGGTTGGTTAAAAAAACTAAAATGGAGAATGCATCTAAAGAAAACGCACCACATCATGACACATGTTCAGTATAGTAATGTGTGTGCGGGTGCAGTCACTACCGAGCCACAATCAGCGGCGTGCCGTATATCATGTTCATTTTAAGTGTATATATTAATTTGTACACATAAAACGTGTAAATTGTTGCAAAGTAAATAGTTTATTTCGGAAGCTTCTTAGTATCCATCCCCACCCCGCCTTTCTATGTAATACAAAACCTTTAAATATTTCGCCGAAGCATTGTTTATCGTACGACCTGGTGAGGAAAGAAACCGTACAAATAGGGAAGATAAGCATTTTTCATACGAATACTATACATATTTTTCCGTGTATTCCCCTCTAAATAAATACCATATAAAATGTTTCACTTTTATTTGCCATTCAGTTAAATACAACATATTATCATTTGTGAATTTGTTTCGCATCCTGTGTAACATGAAAATATAACTATTCTACTTTTAATTGGCATTGAGATTGAGTTTATTGACAGATATTTAGTTTATTGACAGATATTTATGTTTATTGACAGATATTTGGCCAATAGATGTCTATCATACGAAGTAAGATTAAGGCGATCTCAAAGTGAGCGAATTTCACATTTTATTCTCATATCTTCTCTTGCATTTTTCATCACATTTTTGTATGGAAAGATATCATATTGTAATTTGTTCATTAGGTTTCATATATTTTAAATACGGATATCTTATTACAATAACATAAATAAACTAAATCATTTAGTAAATAACCGAATCTATGACATTTTAAAAATGAAGAAAATTGCTCCACTCTGTGGACCTTTTATAACTGAATGGCCTCGTGATATTTCTTTTTTTTTTAATAATATTACAAAGTAAACAATTATCCTAAATTAATTAAAATTATTGTAAAATCTGTCAATTTGTTTACTTACAATTTATATTTTAAAAACAGTTTTTAAAAAATATTTTATTAGTGTGGTTTTTTTTCAGCCCTTTTTACATGGTGGACAAATTTTTTTCTCAACAATCGAAAGAACAGATATTATTATTTTTAAATAAAAACAAAAAAACTCAAAATCTTTGTCAATATTCCTGACTTTAACTATTTAACAAATATGCAAATTATTTAAGACAAGATACGCAGTGCCTTGATTTAAATAGCAGATATATGAAATTTTGATAAGGTTTTGATTTTTTTGTATTCATTTTAAAATAATAATATCATTCTTTTAATTTATTTAAGTAAAAAGTTGTCAACTATATTAGGTCCTTACATATGAAATTGGCGTTTAGTATGGGAGGAACATAAAGCCGATATTTTTTTATTATAATATATTTATTTAATCAAAGTATGTACCATTGCTATCTATGCACTTTTGCCATCTCATAGGTAGTTCATCGATCCCTTTACTAAAAAAAACATTCGGACGGGAATCAATAAAATCATTGAAGGCGGTTTGGACTGCCCCATCGCAGTTGAATTTTTTCCTGTGCAAGAAGTTATCCAAATTTCGAAAAAAATTGTAATCTGTTGGGGCAAGGTCCGGAGAGTACGGTGGATGTCTTAGACATTCCAATTGAAGCTCCTCTAATTTGGTAGCCGTCTGTTGTGCAGTGTATGGTCTAGCGTTATCATGAAGCAGCAGTGGCCTAGAGCAATTAACCAGCCTCGGTTGTTTAGCAGCTAGCTTTTCCATCATGTTTTGCAGTTGCTGACAATAGACATCTGCCGTAATCGTCTGGCCAGATTTAAGAAAGCTGTAGTAAACGACACCAGCACTAGTCCACCAAACGCTCACAAGTAACTTTTTTGGAGTCAATTTTCGCTTGGGGCATGGTTTGGCTGGTTCGGCAGGGTTCAGCCATTGCGATGAGCGCTTCCGATTATCGTACAGGATCCACTTTTCATCACAGGTAATGATTCGATTTAAAATCCCTTCATTATTGTGCCGGTTGAGTAATGCAACGCAGCAGTCAACGCGCGTTTGTTGATTTGCTTCACTCAATTCGTGAGGTACCCACCTTTCAAGCTTTTTCACCTTACCAATTTGCTTCAAGTGGATTAAAACAGTTTTATCACTAACACCGCAGCCTGCAGCTAACTCGGATGTGGTTTGCGATGGATCCGCTTCCACAATAGCCTTCAATTCTTCATTATCAACTTTGGTCTCCGGCCGTCCACGGGGCTTGTTCTGCAGGTCGAAATTTCCGGAACGAAAACGTTGGAACCAAAAACGCACTGTGTTTTCTTTTGCGGCACCGTCGCCATACACATCATTAATCCTTCGAGCCGTTTCTGCAGCACTGGTGCCACGGTGGAACTCGTACTCGTAAATAACGCGATATTTCAAGTTTTTCATTTTGTAAACTGAGTGACGCAAAGAAAAAAACAATTGAGGAAAAAACAAATGAATTATAATTTTCAAAACACAAATACATGAGTAAATAGCTGTATAAATTTGGATTTGGAATTCCTAACCAAAGAGAAGATATTTGAGATCAAATTTGCCAGTACGGCAAAACGCCAATTTCATATGTAAAGACCTAATATAATAAAGGGTAAAAAGCACACAAATAAAATATTTGTCAAAAACAGTATTTTTTTAAATATAAATTGTAATTAAACAAACTGACAGATTATGCAATAATTTTGATACGTTTAGGATAATTATTTACTTTGTAATATTATTGAAAAAAAAAACGTTTAACGAGGCCATTCAGTCATAAAAGGCCCACAAAGTGTAGCAATTTTCTTCATTTTTAAAACATCATAGGTTGGCTTATTTATTAAATGATTAAATAATTTAGTTTGTATCATTTTAATAAGATATCCATATTTATAACAAATGGAACCTGATGAATAAATTTTATGTGATATCTTTCCATACAAAAATGTGATAAAAAGCGCAAGAGAATATATGAGAAAAAAATGTGAAATTTGCTCACTTTAGACGATCGCCTTAAGTTAAATCTAAATGAATGACTATCGAAGTGAAGAACGAAAAATATTGGAAATGCGGTCATTTAGGCGCGTGTACGATGTAAGTGTAATGTTGAGCGTTGTAGAATACAGAAAGGATCGCTGACATGGTTAAGACGCGTAGAACGGATGACCGACGAAAGAATAGAAAATATGTGACGCGCATATTGCAGACAGTAAGAACCTGGAGCTTCCGTGATGGCCCGTTAAAAGCTTCAACAACAACAACCAATTACCAGTATCAGTCAAAATCCCCCGAACCCAAATGTCATAATATCCTAAACAGAAAAAACTTCAGGTTTGATACTATGCTTCCATACATACGTATCGAGGGTAGAAAGCCAAAAGGGCGTTACTGATTATTTCGAAATTTCCAGGAGAGCAAAAAAGAGTTCTGTAAATCTTATTTTGTAAGTGTTTCTTTTAACATATATATAGCAACGAACGAAATTGTGCAAACAGTATTTCAATAAACAATTTTAAAACAAATGCTGACATCGACATCTGTCGCAATAATTTCGAATATGGAACATAAAAATATGTAGTAACATTAAAACTGTCAACATTCATAAATAATATGTAGAGTAGCAGGAGCGTGCAGTAAGAACATTGAAGCATGACTTTTTTCTAAGCATACATTTTGAAAAAAACTCATACAGATTTTAAAATTTGATAATATTCTATCATATAAATATTTAATTTTGATATTTTCTCTCCAACATATGTTTACGTAAATATCATGCTTCAATGTTCACACAGCATGTAAATTATTTTGCAATTTTTTAATTTATTTTTTAAATATATTAAGTTGAAAAAATATTAATTCCCTGTCATTATGGACGGGGTATATACAGGGTGTAACAGAGCTAGTCCACAATACTTTGCAAGTGGATTCCCGTCTTGATTATGAGTCGAAAATGTTCAAGCAACCATGACCTAATATCAATAGTTATGGAGATATTCTACATCAAAGTTTGCATTTTTTTTCAATATTTCCCACTTATTTTTTACAAAACGTTGAACTATCATTACAGTAACTTATATCGATTCCAAAAAATTCGTTCGTTTCAATAAAAGAAACAAAATAATAAAAAACCTGAAAAATTCCAATTGGAATTGGAAGGTTTTTATTACTTCACTTGTATAAAAGGGAATGAATTTTTTATATTAGATATAAGTTACTGCGGTGATAGTCCAACGTTTTGCAAAATAATGAAGATCATATTGAGGCTTGTAATATGGCAAGCCAGTATTACAAGCCTCAATATGATCTTCCAAATAAGGTTACTAGAAAAAATTATTTTGTGTTCATTTTTGCATCGTAACAACACACATATTTTTGCCGCACATTCTTTTGAATGCGGTCTAGCTATTAGTAATCGGTTTTAAACTTATATTTTTTATTTGTTGTCTATTATATACAGTACAAACCTCCAGTAAAAAAATACGGAATGTAAATAAAGTCAGAAAAAGGCATTAAATTGAGTACAAGGGGAAGTCTATTGTACGATTTTCCTAAACGATTTTATTGTACGATTTTCTATTGTACGATTTTCCTAAACGACTCGGCGAAGTTTTCTTCGAGTCGCGAAAATTCGCGCGCACTAATTACACATAGTAATTAGTGGACCGCTACACGCGTGTGTGGCGTATTTTTACCATTTTTTGTATTGTAAAATGTGTCTATTCCATTGCAAAAGAAAAAAAAACCCGACCACATTTGGACTCCAGACAAATCGGCGCGTCATTGGCGGGCTATTTTAATAAAATTGCAAGTCACCCCGCAGTCAGGGATGACGCAATTTCTCTCAACCCTTACTCGAAACTTTGCTCTGTCATAACATTTGCAGTGAATTTGCTTGAAATACAAAATTGAACAAAATAATAGCTATTCCGCACAATTGCGAAATCGTCTTCAACACAGACAAGCGGCTTAGGAAGTAGGTAGGTAGCTACCGCGGGTTCCGGCACGACATGGTACACGATAAGATTGTATTTTCGTTGTATGGGGTAAAATAGGTCGAATCTTTCGTCACTAAACGAAAAGTGGTGCACTGGTATTAACAGAAATTCGCTTAGAAGAAGATTGCAATTGTCGATCACGTTATATGTACGTAAAATGTACTAAAAAAACTGCTTATTTAGCTGTGAGCGCCGCTATTGGCTTGTGTGATGTTGATACAACGATACGATACGACTGCATTAATTTTCCTGAGAAATTCACATTTGCATGTGCTCACGTGAGCGGCATAAGAAAACCGCCGACGTACGATTCAGAAATTATATTTTTTACATTCGTTTATAAACTCTCGAGCCACGTGGTGGAGAAGCTTTGAAAACAAATCCCGTTCGGTAGGTATCAGATTCAAAATTTTACGCGTCCCACACAGCGCGGTGTCTCATTCAAAATTAAGACGCAAAACTCGACGATTTCATAAATGAACAACGATTCAAAAAAGGGTGGAAAAGATCTCCCTGACACGTACAATGTAGCGCACAAGGTCTACGTTGGTTGTCTGCCAAAATAACGGATAACTTATGGAAGCAAACTCAGTCGCCGCGGACTTTTTAGCCGAAATCACCCGACCTGAAATGCGAGCCGATGTTGCATCACTTGCCCGAAAAGGCGGAATTCAGAATGAAAAGCGACTCACCTGCACAGCCCTAGCATCCACTCGGTTCCCTGAACACTGGACGTGCGACGTGGATAGTTCGCGGGATGCGGACACGACTCGTGCAATATGTCAGCGGTCGCACGTGGTCGCGGTCGGAAAGTGTACGCAGCGCGCGCGACCCGCTCGGCGATCTGACTCGGAGTGAGCGACAAATAGACGGGCGCACGCGACGAGCCAACGGCGAAAGGCTGAAAATCCATAAAATACACGCCGGGTTCAGAGCCGCATCGAGAAGTTAATCTGGGCACTCGACACACAGTACAGTTGCCGGCAAACTTCTTGGACATTTTTCGGCGTGGTGGGGGTATGCGCAGAAGACAAATTTTGGGTCTCGTTGGTGGAATGGTACATGCGCAAACTCTCCCCCACTTCGCCGAAAAATGTTCAACATGTTTGCCGGCATCTGTAAAACCTTCTAGTTTCGATCCAACGTATTTAATAAACTAGCTGGTCATACTCGGCGTTGCACGGGTTAATGATTAAGTAAAAAATAAGTTTTTGAGGGAAAACAAAGGTTCCCCTGTTCTCTAAAAAACAATGTTCCATTTAAGTTATTGTAACATAACTGTAATACTTAGCATCGCAGACTTTTTTGTAGATATTAATGTCCTTTATAAAACTGTGGTACATCACTTTGCGCTATTGTCAAAAATTTCCGCAGCGTACGCGATATAAGATATTTTGATATTTTTTTCACACGTTGGTTTACATTAATGAAGTTTTCATACGGATCCCTAACATTTTAAAAAATATTCTATAGCCTATGTTCACCAGGGATAATGTAGGTTTATAAATATGAAAGAATTTTTCAAATCGGTCCAATAGTTTCGGAGCCTATTCAATTCAAACACACAATCAAATCTTTCCTCTTTATAATATTAGTATAGATAAAAAAATGTAATATTTAGACGCGTATGAAAAATCTCCAACATTTAAAACTTAACGTTGTACAGTTGCCGGCAAACTTCTTGAAATTTTTTGGCGTAGTGGGGGAATGCGCAGAAGACAAATTTTGGGTCCCGTTGGTGGAATGGTACATGCGCAAACTTCCCCCCACTACGCCGTAAAATTTCAAGATGTTTGCCGGCTACTGTATCACACATTGTACGTTAATATTATCATAATTTATTCATTTTTTTATTATTTTATTCCTTTATCACCTTTGAGACGCGCTTCGCATCACGAGGGCATCATGCATCTAACAAATTAATTAAACAAATTATATTTTGGTTATCAGAGATAACATTCTTCGATGAAAATCTCAGGGATTATAAAAACACGATTCCATGTAAATCTTTGTAACAATACTGATATTTAAATTTTATATTGATAATGATATTACGTTTATGTGAATTATTATATTGATAATAATAATACACATAAACGTAACATAATTTACAATATAAGAAAGGAAAGAAACAGAATTATGATGTAATTAATAGAAATAAACTATTTTTACAACACTTTTTTATTGAAAATATAAAGATGTTTCAGAGCCCATGGCCCCTTTGTCAGGATACAATTGTATACTAACAAAATTAAATTTAAAAATTGAAGTATAGACAATGGGCTTTGAAACATGTTGATATTTTCAATAAAAAAGTGATGAAAACAAAGTTTATTTCTATTAATTATATTAATAATGTCACCACAAAAATATTTTGCTGTGTTTGAAGAAGAAGAATTATGATTGTTTATATTTATTTAATTAGCGACCTTTAGGGCTATTATTACATACTATAAAGGCAAGGTATTGCAATATTAAGTAATTCCACAAGCTACGGTGGGTGTTAGTAGTATTTTTATTATGTACTAGCCGAACGAACACCCGTGAAAAATCACGGATATACTGCTATAATAAAAAATAAAAAAATATATAGATATATCCTCGTAATTAATAAAGATCCTTCGTGATCGCACAACATTGGCCGCGCGCTGATTGCGTGTCGTACTCTAATTATCAAAAGTTTTAATTCCAGCAAGTTACGAATTTACGGACCAACAGATAGACAACAAAATTATTATATTTAGATTATACAAAGGCATTTCTTAAACCTCATAACACACTTGACTCGAAGAACTTGAAAATAAGCAAGATGTTGGTGGTTAACGAGAAGATAATTAGAAGAACTTTCTACAAACAACTCCTTGATAATTCTAAACTCTATTTATTTAACTCTCCATAGACGAAGTTTAGTTATCTTTCAAAGATTTTTAAAAATTATGTTTTAATTTAATTAGATTAGTGGCAAAAACGTCTAACTGCTTGTATTTGATTGGTAGTCTAGAAAGCCTTTGCAGTGGAGAATTGAAAAAGTAGTTTGTGGCTGCAGTTTCCACGGCATAACTTTTTCTTTAATAAAGAATTTCGCGGGATGGAACAAGCAAGGATATACTTTATAATATATGAGGACAGTATATACTTGTTCTTTATAATAATAACGTTTAATATTTCAAGACTTTAGTGTCATCATTGAACACCATTTTATCATAGTTCCCAATAGGGTCCCAAATGGACTTCATAAGAGAGCGTCCATAAACCACGTGGTTCCATTTTGAACTCTTTTGAACCTCTCCCTCCCCCCTTGTGACCCTAACGTGACTTTTGCTTTGACCCCCCCCCTCCCTCCTCCACGAGAGTGGATCGTAATTTTTCCAATTAATTCCAGGAGACATTTTGTGCCGTTTTCTCTTACAAAGCTATTTTTAAATTATTGATAACCTGCAAACCGATCTCCGTAGATTTATCGATCGCACTTTCTATACCGTTTTAATTGTACTTAATAAAATTAATTAATCAATTACGTAGCACGACTCTGACCCCCCCCCCTTCCCGAACGTAGTCCAGCGTAGCATTTCTACATAACCCCCCCCCCTCCTGATCAGGCCATGTGGTTTATGGACGCCCTCTAGGCTAAAGCTTTTAATGAGTTGGCAAATTGTATGAGAGAATTTTGATAGGAATAGTGAGGATGATGACGAAAGAAAAAGTGGGGTGTATGCCAGATTAGAATCAAAATTTGTGGATAAGATGCAGGTTGTAGAAGAATTTACGGGGTAAAACGTCCGTGGATGACCTGGCATGACCAGACAAACCAAATATAGGAGGATGGCCCTGTTAAAACATAGAGCGTGCGGGAAATGTAAAAAAATGGATGAGGCAAAATTGCGGTGCCAGGACAGAAGTGTGGCTTTCTATCCTCTCTGCCTACCTTCCGAGTAAACAACATGACGGTTAGTCGATTACAGTTGCCGGCAAACTTTTTGAAATTCTTTGGCGTAGTGGGGGAATGCGCAGAAGACGAAATTTGGGTCTCGTTGGTGGAAAGGTAGATGCGCAAACTTCCCCCCACTACGCCGTAGAATTTCAAGATGTTTGCCGGCTACTGTACCTTTGGTTGGCTCGACCCCTGGGCCAGCGTCTGCCTGGGCCGTAATGCGGCCCTGACCCGGTTGCGAGGAGCGCAGTGATAAAACAGGACAACGAGTAGAACGGGCGGTACAAGCAATCGCATCCCTTCCTAGCGATAACAACTTTGCGGTTAGGTGCCTACGTGACTCCTTTTTGATTTAGGCATTGAAGGCAAAATTGTGGAAACACCGGTAACGGACAACTCCTCGTCCAAACGAATATTAAATTAATTAAAAAAAAAAGTGTTCATTATTTTATTTACATTATTGTTTACTAGCTGTTCGTACCCGGCGTTGCATGGGTTAAGGATTGAGTTAAAAATAAGTTTGTGGGGGGAAACATAGATTCCATTGTTCTGAAAAGCCTCTAATTAAAACAATGTTTCCATTTAATCGAGGCTGGGATGGATAGGATGTCTAGGGGAGAAATATGACCTATTTTTTCCGTCGGGAATGTGTATGCAAAATTTGGGTAATTCGATAATTCGTGATAATTAATAATAATAATAATAATAATATTGGATTATTTATATAGCGCCATTTTTGTGAAAATTTCACCTCAAGGGCGCTTTACACACAAAAAACTCTTACATAGGTACTAAAAGCATAGAATCCTAGAATAACAAAATAAAAAAATGAAAAAGAAAAGAGAAGGAAAAACAGCTCAAAACATAAAATAGTAAAAAAAACAACGAATATTAAAAAGATTCTGGGAAAGATTTTGTAAACAAGTGCGTTTTAAGTCTTTTCTTATGCTATAAATTCGGTCCAAGTAACAGATTTCTTTTAAATGTACAAATTTTCCAAATACATCATCCAAAATCGTCAATGCTCATTTTGAACAATATTCGAAAATATATATTTTAAGACTCGTAACCGGTTTATACACTCCGGAACCGATGTACTGCGCAGCAGAGGCCTACACTAAAAAATACATTAATCCGTTAATTTAGAGACACAGAACAACACGGTTTGAATCGTCGCTATCGGTGTTTGGTACTGACGAAACGAACAAAACCTCCCTTCTCATTACGACTCGTGAAAGCGAGTTGAATAATTCAGCCCCCAGGTAGTTGGCCCACTTGAATATTTCAACCCCTACGTGTATCGTCCCATTTTAGAAGTTTTATTGTAAAAACGACTTTACAGTACCGTCCATAAGGTCGTTTATTTTTAGGTAAATTTGAAATCGATTTCGATAATTTCCTAGAACAGACTTCGGGCGGAGGCATATCGGGCCAGTGTGTACGAGAATCTGATGCAACAACCGTGGAGGGATTTCTCATCGCGACGCTAGCGACTCACAGCTCGCAGGGCGCAATCGCGTGCCAGTCTAGGCAAAGGGATATCTCAGGGTGTAAAATGGAATAAAAATGTAATGATTCACTTTTTTAAAAAATTATTTTACAATATTACAAATATTGTAAAATTAGTCGACTTTGTTTCAAGTTTTGAATAAAATTTAATATGTTAAGGGAAGTTTTGCTTAAGCGGATATACCCGATAAGATGATAAAGGGATGAGTAAAAAATATCGATATTTATCGTCGATATTTTTTTTCGATTTTTATATCAAATATCCATATTTTTTTCGAGTATTAAATTAGTACGTTTTTCGATATTTTTATCCAGCGACCTTTTTTTTAGTCGCTACATTTTAGTGTCCGTCTATGTATTTTTTTTCGGTGGTGACCTGTTTTTTTTTGGTCGCTGTAAGCTACATTTTTAAAAATCGATATTTTTCTTTGAAATATTGATATATT
Source organism: Agrypnia vestita (assembly GCA_016648135.1). Classification (NCBI taxonomy): domain Eukaryota; kingdom Metazoa; phylum Arthropoda; class Insecta; order Trichoptera; family Phryganeidae; genus Agrypnia; species Agrypnia vestita. The sequence continues at coordinate 30,108 of JADDOH010003994.1, read as the reverse complement.
TTTTCTGGCTACCTTTTTTTTGGTCCTTAATTTTGTTAAATTTTTGGAAAAATGTATCGAAGAATATCGATATATTCCTTCGTTATGTCGATATATCGATATCTTTTCTTCGATACGTGACCTTTTTTTTTTGGTCACCAAAAACTTTTTTTCCTTACTTTTGTTACATTTTTGAAAAACTAATATCGAAAATTATCGATATATATCGATTTTTAAAAATATTGATTCGAAATAAGTATATCGATATTTTTTTTCATTTACCCATCTCTAAGATGACATACTCGTAGTATCTCTTAAAGCACTTCCGCAAATATAATTTAAGCAACGCGTATTGATGGCACCTGTTGTACAAACATACAACAGTTGTAGAAAGCAAAGCGAAAAATGAGCGCCAATTCCTTTTTAGCAGCTGGGGTGTTTTTTTTTGTAACTAAAGCCATGTATTCACTAGGGGACAAATCGCGAAACATTCCGCGCGGCATGTCGCATCAACATCTACGCTCATGTTTCGGGGACAATGACGCGGACATTTGACGTGTACACACCAGGACTCGCATATCTTATCGCGGAAATATCACCCGATGAGGTTATGATGACAGCTGCGGTATCTCATTTGGCGAAAACGGGGTTCCGCGCAATTCGAAATGTTTTTTTGGGTCGCAATTTCAAATTAACGAGATTTTACTGTAGTAAATTGAATATTATTAAAAACAAGGTCCTTTTTGCAAATAATTATTGTTGACGTCGCGGAAATGTCGTCCTATGAAGTTATGATAACAGCTGCGTATCTGTTTATGTTAATGAGTTTATCGAAACGTAAGAGGAGAAAAAAAGAGGAGAATGCGAAATTATTTACTGCAAGAGAAAGAAGGACGGACATCTTCGATCGATACAGCTCGATGAGTTCAAGAACAACTTCGTTTCCCCACATTGCCATCTTGACAGATACAGCGCATGCGTATTCACTTGTAAACATACCACTATTATTATGTTATCTATGCATACCACGTGGTACTGACGCTCCGCGTATGTTGCAGTGAGCTCGCTCGGGTACCGTGCGCATGGCAACGTTGCCACGGCACGTAGAAATGCCACGCTGTGTTGTGCGCGACGTCGCGGAACAGTGCACGACGTTGCAACGTCACGTAGACTCTATGCATGCAATACATGGCTTAAATCGCTCTGCAAATATTTATTTTTGTTTATCACTTTTGGATGAATATCTAACACAACCTTAGTTTTATTTCTGTAATTTTCTGGGTAAGAAGACATAGGGTAAGACATAGTATGTCATTTTAGACTGTGTTATAATAGGAAAAATAACAATCCAGGTAGTACTGTGGGTCCCTCGCAGGTAAGCAGGCTTTTTGGTAGAGCTTATGGAAATTCTAAATTTGTTGGATGACATTACCTACATTTTTTTTAATAGAGATGTGAACACGAAAAACGTGTCACATCAATATTCTTACTATTTTCAAACTAAGCTAAATGCTTGTGATAGGAAAATAGGACTAACTTGCTAGTCTGGAGTGAGGTTCGAACCCGCGACCTTTGGATCACGAGGCGAGTGTCCTAATCACAAGACCAACAAGCTACTTCATTACAAGCGGATTTGAAAAATATGGCATTAGAGAGGCTGTAGATACGTTACAAGCGTGAAATCTTGGCAACTCAAAAGTAAGGTTCTGCCTTACTTGCATTCGTTATCGAACGGACCTTCTTTGTGATCGGGCGCGATGCTACGCCGAAAAAAAGTCTCCGGAGAAAAAGGAACAGAGTATCGTACACTATTGTAAAAATTAGTATATTATTTTAGTCACCGTGACTTCAAATTACCTGTCTACACGCAGAGCGTTTGTGAAATAAGTGTGCCGTAATTTGTTGTCTCTTTCAATGCAATATTTGCTACATATGCAAGCTGGCTAGCATGGGAATAACGTGTCTCTATTATAATACGCCAATGGCATTAGCCCTTTTAATACGACAATCTTCCGACAGAGTTCGCCTAGTGACGTAACGGATAACAATATTGAAGATGGACATTCTTTAATATTATAAAAAGCATCTTCAACATCAAATACTTTATCAAATACAAACCAAGAGCTTCACTAGTAGCTATTACTTCTCAACATAGTGAAACTGTCTCAGGCCCTCTAGAAATATTGCATGAACTAATACCAAAAGTACTATAAGGCGTCTGATACACATGCTTATTTAGTGGCACGTGAGCATGCGCAGTATCGACATTGACAGTGGCATGCTAATTAGTGGCATGTGTGTACGCATATTGCTAGAAATGAGCATGCCACCTAGTGGCATGCTCAAAAATCAACCACCGTTTGATTAATAAGCATGCCACTGTCATTCACCATAGAGAAGGGGTATCTTTGGAGCATGTGTGAACAGACTTGCTTATTTATGAGCATGCTTATGTCATTCGCGGGCTTCGCGGCTAGTATTATCAATGCGATCTTCTCAGTCCGCGACATATGAAACAAATATGGCGCGTTGGGGAGATGATAAAACATTACTTTTCGTGACTTATTATAGGAATCACGAATGTCTGTGGAATACTCGGTCACCGTTTTGTAAAAATAATATAGTGAGAAATAATGTTTACGAAACTTTATTAATAGGCAAACTAAAATCAAAAATGTGCGGATGGAAACTCGGGAACTTTTTTGATTTATTGGTTCACTTGAATTTTCTATTTCAGTTTGCAAAGTTTTCATTTTGAACAAGAGCGTCTCTATTCTATGACAAGAGCATGCCACTAATAAGCATGTGTGTTTGATTGTTAGCTTTGGGCATGCTTATTTATGAGCATGCCACTAATAAGCATGCCAGTAATGAGCAAGTGTGTACAGTTATTAGTGGCATGCTTATTAGCATGCCACTAAAGAAGCATGTGTATCTGTACCTTAAGGAATATTGACAGATCGTATAAGCAAGGTCTAACTAACAGTCCATAGCATACATGATACAAATAAAATCAAGTGAAAATATCAACAAAAAAAATTGCAAAAGAATTATTAAGAGATTCATACTTGAAGATACCCTAATTTCAGATTGTTCTGTTTCATGTGAAGATATTATTACCCAAGACGATGATCCACAATGCATTTATTGCACAATTGCATTTATTGCAACGATTTGTACAGCACATCAAAACCGGAAGAATATTGGGTTAGCTGTCAATCATGTGCCAGGTGGTGTCACACATTGTGTGCTGACATACCATCCAAAACAAAAACATTCTTCTGCGAATTATGCAAATAAAAATAGTATGTCAACTTAAGAAATAAACGGAAGAATGCCATCAAAGTGTTTTGTTTTTTATTTAAATAAATGCAGACATATTTTTTTCCATATAGCCTAATAAATAGTACATTCAACGATGTATTTTGTAATCTATACCTGTAAAACTCAAAGTCTGTCTGTTTTCTATACAAATCCACACCGTTTGTCCGATTCGATTCAAATTTTGCATACTTATGCTTTGGGACCCGGCGGGTAACATAGGCAACATTTCCCGCCTATTCTCATACTCCTTCCCCTCTCCTGACATATTTTCCATGCAAATCTGTACCGTTTGACCGATCGGACTCAAAATTTGGAAACTTATTCTTTAAGACTCGGCGAGTAACATAGGCGACATTTCCCCCCCTGTTCTCAGACCCCTTCCCCTCCCTCTGACATATTTTCGATGCAAATCTGTACCGTTCGACCGATCGGACTCAAAATTATTCTCTAGGACTCGGCAGGTAACATAGGCTATATCTCTTCCCTCACCTTTTACCTTTTCTCCTCACCCTGATATATTTTCGATGCAAATCTATACCGTTCGAATCAAACTTTTGTTTCCTCCACAAATTAATTTTCAACTTAATCCTTAACCCGTGCAACGCCGGGTACGAACAACTAGTTTGAAATAATTTACAAAAATACGATTTATCTCCTTTCAAAAAACCGTATGTTAGCTTGAGCAGAATTCTCCAATATTATTATGTACTAGCAAGGGTAACGTAAGTCGAAAATTCAATATTCAAACAAGAAATCAGATAATATAGCCCCCTTATTCGAAAGACAGCTAGGTAAGTAAGACAAGGTATACAAGGGATATATTTTTTAATTGTACTTAAAATTGGTTTTCATTATATGTGGGGTATAAAATCAAAGGCAGCAATATTCAAAACATTAAAAACATGCTTTGAATGCAATCACCGTGGATTACTAATTTGAAATGTACTGAATTCTAGATTTTTTGTATCCCTTCCAAAATAATCGGTCGTATTCTGAAATAAGCGATATTGCTATTTTTGTATCCTGACAGATTGTATTGTATTTACAATATTTTTAATTCATTAATGAGCTTTTTTCTGATGCTTCTCTTTTAACACTTTTGTTATTCCACCTCCCCTAATATTAAAACAATACAAATATATATGATTCGTAGCTAATCTCAATCATACCAATCGTTTTATACTAAAACTCCTTTTCTCTAAAAAAATACTTGATTATACTTGTTTGATTTCATTACAGTCTCTCAGAAGTGATCAAATATATTATAACACTTAAAACATATATAATTGGCCGCATTCTGAACTAAGTAATATTGCTATTTCTGTAGATTATTGTATAACATTGTAATGCCGTCAATTTTGAAGTTTTCTGTTTGACAGGTTTGAAATTAATTACCTTAATCAATTAGAAAGCTCATTATTCATAATATCATGTGAATAACTTGACATTTGTTCATGTTCTAGAGCTTCCTGATTGAATTCATTCATTTCAAACCTGTCAAACTTAAAACTGGCGGCATTACAAGTTAAATAATAAAGCCATGTATTCACTAGGGGACAAATTGTCCCTCAACAGCACGCGCGGCATAGAGTCTACGTGACGTTGCAACGTCGTGCACTGTTCCGGGACATCGCGCACAACACAGCGCGGCATTTCTACGTGTCGTGGCAACGTTGCCATGCGCACGGTACCCGAGCGAGCTCACTGCAACATTACGCGGAGCGTCAGTACCACGTGGTTTACAAGTGAATACGCATGCGCTGTATCTGTCAAGATGACAATGTGGGGAAACGAAATTGTTCTTGAACTCATCGAGCTGTATCGATCGAAGATTGCATAGAATATCCATCCTCCTTTCTCTTTGCAGTAAATAATTTCGCATCCACCACCTTTTTCTCCTCTTACGTTTCGATAAACTCGTTAACATAAATAGATACGCAGCAGCAGCGTAACCTCATAGGGCGACATTTTCGCGGCGTGTGGAAAACAATAATTATTTGCAAAAAGGACCTTGTTTTTAATATTCAATTTACTACAGTAAAACCTCGTTAATTTGAAATTGCAACACAAAAAAACATTTCGAATTGCGCGGAACCCCGTTTTCACTAAATGTAAATAGATACCGTAGCTGTCATCATAACCTCATCGGGTGACATTTCCGCGACAAGATATGCGAGTCCCGGTGTGTACACGTCAAATGACTGCGTCATTGTCCCCGAAACATGAACGTAGATGTTCATGCGACATGCCGCGCGGAATGCTGCGTTATTTGTCCCCTAGTAAATACATGGCTTAACTGTCAAGATACAGAAATAGAAATACTGCTTATTTCAGAATATGATCGAATGTTTCCTATAAATTTACAGGCTATGTATGTTTGGTTCCTCAAATTTTTATGCCATTTCAAGCCCTGAGATATCCCTGTGCCCTGATTGGCACGCCACTGCGCCCTTGGATCGACTGTAGAATGAGAAATCCACCCTTGGTTGTTGCATCAGTTTCCGTATCTTGACTGTTATGCCTAAGTCTGTCCTTGGAAATTCTTATCGACGTAGATTTAAAAATTAATTGCATTGATAACGGCAAAGAATGTGCGAAAACATCCGGACTGGTAAATTTTCATTCACACATTATCACACATCAAATATCAAAGAAAAATCTCTAAAAATATTGGGGTTCATTTATAGAATCACAAAGAATATTTTCATGTAGACAAATTGGAAGTTAGAAGACTAATTGCTGAGTTAATTAATATACCTGTATAATATAATTCATGGCAATATTGATTCAGAATTTTGTATCGAAAACATAACTTTGAATGTTCCTCGACGCCGACTAGTACCTACATATAATACATTTTGTCTTTCAACTGACAATAACAATATGGCCCACTTTAACTCTATATCTAGAATGTTGAGGTCATACAACAAAATATAAAATAATCAGAACGTCCTCATTGACATATTCCATGACAGTTTCCACGAATATAAGAGAACTATTACCAAACTTGCCAAATTAGCTGTTCAATCTCACTCTATAAAATCACTTTTTTCTTTCTTGTTTATATTTTAGCCTTTAGTTTTATCTCTATGTGTGTTGTGTTCACATTTAAGTAATAAAAATCATTTAAACTAATTGTATTATAACTGTATTATCTATATCATGTTATGTGTTTTTCATTATTTGTGAACCATTAAAAAATAAATTACATTCATCGTATTTGCTCTCGATTTTGCTAAATTTAACGTAAATTTATTAAATCATTTTGCAAAACCCATAGCTAAACAGGCTTTTAATTTTATTATGATAGATCCATTTGCTCTTGAAGCATTTCCTTAAAAAAATATGAACAAATATATTGTTATGACATCAAAAAATTATAACCCCGAAACACTATTTTAGTTTTCATGCAATAGAGTTATCTTTGGTACAATTAATCTCGTATATTTTCAAATAAAGACCAAATATTTTATTTACAAATTGATTTATACAGTTTGAAGAAGTGGTGCTATTCAGACATTAATATTTTTCGACAAGTTGTTAAATATATCGTTTTAAAAAAGACAAAAATCAATTGTTCTGTTTCGTATATTGCAGTATCCATAAAACCATTAAAATATCTATTATTTTTATTAAATTTTTTTCCAAACCAGTTTCCACTAATAAATGAGAAAGGGAGTATAATAAAAACTTGGTTTTTATGGGTTACTTTTTTATTCCCTTTATATTAACTTGTGGCGTCTGCTTGTCTTCTTGTCTGACGAAAAAACTTTGGATCGATTTTTAACCCTTTTCCCGTGATCCAATCGAGCTGAAACTTTGCAAGCAGACCCGTGGAGACGATCAAGAAGGTATATCAAATTTTCGTTAAAAAATAATTATAATTATAGTATAATTTTGGATTTTTCAAATATTTAATGTTTTTTTTCATACAAGTTGTATGGAGATTCCGACGCATATGGTAGACACGAAACCCGAAAATGAGAAATGTAGTATTGTAAAAACTTGGTTTTTATGTTTTTTTTTTTAAAATTAAATTTGCCACATTGACGGACCCTACGTAAACAGTCATTTGCGAAAGTTCGATTTTCGTTTTACTATCTTAAACCAACCAATTTACTCTATATTTTCAGATAATGTTAAAAAATATTTTAATTTTCATTTAAAATACAGAAAATATAAAAGAAAATTAAACTTTTTTAAAACACTTTCTGAAAAAAGAGTATATTGGATGGTTTGTAAACAAAAATAGAAATTTTCAGATTTGACAGTGAGTGTAGAGACCGTATATACGTCTGATTAAGAATTTAAAATTGATTTGTTCAACATTTAGTTCCTATCTTTGATAGATAAGAAAAAAAATGCTTCATTTCGATATTGTTTTGTTTGTCAATAATCTCTATATTTTTTCGCTTGACACTTGTTTAAATGATTATATTTAAAACGCACAAAAATATAATTTTGTTGCATCATATTATGCAGCTTATATAAATTACGTACTTTGTATGATTATAATTATGATATAGGTAGAGGAGACTTAACTTTTGTACGCTTAAAATTATTTGAACCACAAAGTGCCTTATTAGGTAGGTATACATAAATGTCAGACTGATAAAAAAGTACTGCGCTAATAATAATACCTTTATTTAGTTTAATGAGTGCCAACATTTAAATTGATAACTTTAATTTATATTCTTATTTCCTAATCCCGCAATATGTTCCGGGGTTGTAATCCCTACTTACGGCACACCGTTTAGGAACCGCTGCTTTATGCAGTTTGTGTGTGTGTTTGTGAAGGTTCCGAGTTATTTTATTTTTATCTATGTTTTTTCTAACAATTTAACTCACGACCGACGTGTTGACATTGAAATACCGGCGATTTCTGCTTCTGTTGTAAGATGGGCTTGCCACAGATAACGCGAACATGTTTATGGGTAACATTTTGATAATTGTTGTGATAATTGTTACCGCGGTGGACACAAACACATCATTTTTTATTATTTTTTAAATTTACATAATTAATTATGTATTTCTCGCTTTCGGTAAATTATATCTCATTTATGTCAGTCATTGTGCTTGACAAAAATCTACTAACAGTAAATGCTTCAAAGACAAAATACATGTGCTTCTCCATCAGTAAAAGAACAGTAATAAAACAGCCCAAAAATCTACAGATTCATACATGTCAATCAAAAGATAAACCCTGTGATTGTACTAATCTGCAGTCAACGGAAGATATAAGATATCTAGGTGTGTACATAGACCAGCATCTTACCTGGAGAAAACATATTTTGAATCTCACAGTCCGAATAAGAAAGCTAGTTTATTTTTTCAAAGAAATTAGAGATGTACTCGACGCACCGACAAGAAGAATAGTATACTATGCACTGTGTCACTCACTCATTAATTATGCAACTGTCAGTTGGGGTGGTGCAGCTTCTACTATCTTAGATGCACTAAGCAAAGCCCAGAAAATGGTATTGAGAGTTCTTCATAAAAAGCCATTTCGTTTTCCTTCAGAAGAACTTTTCAGAGAATGTCACGTCCTGGACATCAATCAAATATATTTACTCAACACTTTAAAATATTTTTTCCGACGTAAACAAGATCACCAAAAAATAACTCACTCACACTCAACAAGGGCACAGGTGAACAGCGAATATCTTGTACCAAAATTCACAAAAACATTTTCACAAAGATTTCACCTCTTCCAAGCACCAAAAATATTCAATACTCTTAACACTACACTAAAAACTTGTAGCCATAGTCTCGCATATTTTTCTTCAAAAGTGAAACTATGGCTGCATGAAAAGGGAAGGAAGCATGTCCAAAACCTACTAAAATCCATGATATAAACTAAATTTGAAAAATACTAATCCTACAAGAACATTTACTTTCATCTTTCTAAATACTTTTAATTGTTTTATTTTATTTTATTAAATATCCTATTCAGATCATTTTTTTCCTTTGTCTTATTAATAGAATTAATTAACACCATTATTAGATTGTAAACATTTAATTATTACTATTACTCAATTTTAATTGGCAATAATATTGATTCACAAATGTTATATAAATACTAAATATTCTTGAACATTATACTACTGGAAGAGCACTGTCTGCTATAATACAGTAAACTACTAGTGTAGCAGGCAGGGCATCAAATTAATTGTAGTGTTTACTTGCTGCCAAGACTCTCAGCAACAATGAAAAAAGCTTAATTTAATTTTGTAAACACTAATTGTAAACTTTGTAAACTTTGTAACATTGAATAAATTGTAAACTTTGTAAACTTTGTAACATTGTAACATTGTAACATTGTAACATTGTAACATTGAATAAACGAATTGTGTTCTGCTATATTTTTACTCCCTTTATAAAAACTTTGGATCGATTTTTGACCCTTTTCCCGTGATTCAATCGAGCTGAAACTTAAGGCAAGTAGACTCGTTGCGACGATCAAGAAGATCTATCAAATTTTCGTTAAATTTTTTTATATTTATAATATAATTTCGGATTCTTAGAAATTTTATTGGTTTTTTCAAATTGGAATCATTAGAAAAGTTTGATTAGCAATGACGGCCCGATAACGTCGAGGAATATTTTCTAAATTTGAATTACTCCGTCGGTATACATAGTAGGTACTTCACTACGAATGTCGAAAATCTAAATTGACTGACAAATTTTTTTAGAATTTAATCTTCAAAGCATGAAGTGTCTTATCAAAGCTCAAAACATCTGACATTTTAGAAATATATTAAATTACTGTAAGTTTAGTGTTATGTTATATGTTTTAATTCGTCTTTAATTGTTGTTATATTTTACAAAGAAATGGAGTATAATAAAAAGTTGGTTATTATGGGTTACTTTTTCTAACTTAATTATTTGATAATCGTTAAATTAACCAAATAAAATTGGTTTTATCAAAAATCAATCTATAACAATTAACTATATTCGAGGGGGATAAAAACAAATGTAGCAATATTCCTCTGAGGTGTGTCTGAGATAGATACAAAAAAAAAATTGTCAAAAACTCAAGAAAATTTCTCCGTAATCTATGAAACCTAAGTATTACACATCTTATTGGAAATAAGTTTTTAAAAACAATTAACACCTCAGTTTTGCTTTTATACGTGTCTTCTTCTTCTGCTTGTGTTATGGCCATGTCTTGTTGTTTCTCGGTTCCTGTTCCTGGGATACAAGTAGATAAGAAGGGATATAAGGGATATAGTTATAATATATCTAATATATATATATTTATATATATTAGATATATATATATTATAACTATTTTTTGATTTTTGATATAACTATTGATGTTTGGCCTTCCCAGATATTGCAGCGCTTCCGGTATGTTCACTGAGGGGCGTGTTCCCAACTTTGCAGCCCTCATAAGATCCAGGGTGGCAGGAATGAGGGAAAGGATATACAGCTCCGGAAATATCCTTATCCAGGAAGCCCGTCTTACTCCAGCATCCAGCATCGATGCACACTGGAGAAAGATACTGGCCCCGCATAATTGACTTGCCATCGCTTGCTAAAGCCGATATTTTACCATATATTTCTTTTGATTACTTTTAATACTTCTCTTCTATGTTATATGATTTTACTATTTCTCTTTTGTTTTATATAATATTTTTAATGTGTGTATTTTCTTTTATATGGAATGTGTGGGATTGCACGAACCTCCCCACATTCTGGAATAAAGCTATATTTATTTATTTATTTATTTATTTATTTATTTATAAGAAGGAATATAGGGATATACTTAACTTTAAAATATAGATATTGCTGTTTGCTACCAAATATTGGACATTGCTGCTTTTGATATTTACATAATTGGATATTGATGTCTTTGCTGTGTTAGTAGGTATGAAAAAAAATGATGATTTTTATAGCGCCATTTTTTTAAAAAAAATCACTTCAAGGCGCTTGATGAAGGTACCATTTTGTCACAAGACGCAACACTGAGGATTAGTGGCTGTAGTAGATGTTGCTGCCTTTGCTATTAACGGTGATTTGGAAACATAGTTTCGGAAAGGTTAGAGCTATATTTAATTAATATAAATTCTCGAATTCAGCACATTCTAAATTAGTAATCCTCGGTGACTGCATTCAAAACATTATTTTACTTTTCGTTTTTTTTCGCCATCTTTTGTTTTATAGAAAGCAAAAATTATCTCAAAAGTCGACTATTTAAAATAACGTTTATTAACAGTACATAGAATAGTAAAATATTTTTTTAAAGTAATCGAAAAGCAGGCACGAGAAGTAAGGAAGCGGATAAAGCGAGTGTGTCGGGAGAGAAAAATGTTTCACTACATCCTCTCTGCATACCTCTGCGGAAAACGGCGTTATAATAAATTACTTAATATAAAAAAATATTTTTTTATCATCATATTATTATTATTCAATTTAGGAGCATCTAGATATCGATGGCTCCTACGTATAATATCGTAACCCACAAATCGACGATTTTTAGTTTTTTGTGTATTTCATATGTATTTAATTATATCTTTATTTCCAAGAAAGAAAAAAATAATTTTGCAACAAATAACTTTTTTCGGACGTATTTTATCGTATCTCAAACAATCACATATTTTTTACGAAGTATACTATCGTATGTAACACTTACGATAACATACGTTGGAAAATAACATAAGAAAATTATCGTATGTAACACTTACGTTATTTTACGTCGCGTCTTTTCCGAAGTAAAATGTTGTAAGTCATTTATACGATATTTTACGTCGCGTCTTTTCCGAAGTTAAATGTTGTAAGTCATTTATACATATATTGAAAAGAAAATTCAAAAAAATTGGACAATATTTAGATTTATACCGGACGAAAATGTGTTCAAATCCTTCTCCTGTAAAATTGAATTTTGTGGGTTACGATATTATACGTAGGAGTCGTCGATGTGTTGACAGGCATTGTAAATTAAAATTTAATAAAACATTAAAAATTTTACCACTTACTTACCATCACGCCGTTTCCCCGTGGGGATAGGCAGAGAGGATAGAGCGCCGCACTCTTCTGTCCTGACATACAAATCTCGCCTCATTCACATTCATACATCTTCGCATGCAAGCTCGCTGGTTATTGAGGCTTCAAATGGACCATCTTCCAGTATCTGGTTAATCTGGTTATGCCACGTCTTCCGCGGTCGCTCTCCCTCTTTCTGGGGCCATCAACACTTTGCATTATATATCTTTCTTATCATTCTTTCCTCATTCATACCAAATTCATTGAATCCGCCTCCAAATGAAAAGATAACTATCTGGAAAGCAATGAATTTTAACAAATTGCAGAATTAGAAATTATAAGGTTTCGACTTTTTCAAACATCATATACATAGCACGTAACATATTCTCTATGACTTGTCACCTCTATAGAGATTTATAAAAATATATTAAATATTTGTTTTAAGTTTTATATATTCTATCACTTCTGAGAGGTTGTAATGGATTTTAAAAAATCTCTATAACTTGAAACCTTTATTAAGATTTATAAAAATATATTATGTTTTATATTTTATCACTTCTGAGAGATCGTGATGAAACCTAAACAAATATCTATAACTTTCAACCTGTATAGAGATTTATAAAAATATATTCGGCCTTATTCTGAAATAAGCAATATTGCTATTTCTGTATCTTGACTTTTATTGTATAACATTGTAATGCCACCAATTTAGACGTTTTAAGTTTGAAAGGTATGAATTGAATGAATTCAATCAATCAGAAAGCTCTAAAACGTAAACGAACGTTAAGTTATTCACAACTAGGGAATGCAATATCGATCCCGCGAGATCTCGAGGCATTTTGCGAGATCAATCCCAAACCGAAAAATCGGGATTATCGGGATTGATCAACATTTTTTATGTTTTGTAAGTATGTTTAATTGTGTATATATCTATAGAGCTTATAGTAAGTACTTAAAACTTATGTTCATGTCACATTCAATAATAAAAATTGCTTTGAATTATATGCTGTATTTTGTCAACTTAACATAGTAATAAAAAAATAAAATAAAAAAATGCAAGGCGTTCTCGTTAATTGCTATTCAGCTCTATAAACAAAAAAAAAACAAAAGTATTTTGTATTTTTTTTTGTCTATAAAGCTGCGGGATCCCTAGAGACCCCGATGTCTAGGGATCCCGCGGGATTGGAATTTCTAATCTCGAAGAATCCCGAAAGAGCAATCCCGATTCGGGATTGCATTTCCTATTCACAAGTGATCCCAGTCAAATTTGCAGTTTTAATGAAGTATAACGGTTTGAAAATGTTTTATAACATTATTAATTGCATTTCTTATAAAATGCGATCAAGATTCTACTAAATTTGTCATCATTTTGTAATAAACCATGAAAATTGTACGTCTCATCACTCATAAGCGTCCGGTCGACGTATGCGAGATCGATACGTATCGTCTTGATGGTTTGTATGTTTTGATCCCAATACCGGGAAATAAAGCCATGTATTCACTAGGGGACAAATCGCGAAACATTCCGCTCGACATGTCGCATCAACATCTACGCTCATGTTTCGGGGACAATGACGCGATCATTTGACGTGTACACACCGGGACTCGCATATCTTGTCGCGGAAATGAGGTTATGGATGACAGCTGCGGTATCTCATTTGGCGAAAACGGGGTTCCGCGCAATTCGAAATGTTTTTTTGGGTCGCAATTTCAAATTAACGAGGTTTTACTGTAGTAAATTGAATATTATTAAAAACAAGGTCCTTTTTGCAAATAATTATTGTTTTCCACGTCACGGAAATGTGGCCCTAGGAGGTTATGATGTCAACTGCGTATCTGTTTATATTAATGAGTTTATCGAAACGTAAGAGGAGAAAAAGAGGAGAATGCGAAATTCTTTACTGCAAAGAAAAAGAAGGACGGACATTCTATGCGATCTTCGATCGATACAGCTCGATGAGTTCAAGAACAATTTCATTTCCCCACACTGTCATCTTGACAGATACAGCGCATGCGTATTCACTTGTAAACATACCACGTGGTACTGACGCTCCGCGGAATGTTGCAGTGAGTACGCTCGGGTACCGTGCGCATGGCAACGTTGCCACGGCACGTAGAAATGCCGCGCTATGTTGTGCGCGAGGTCGCGGAACAGTGCACGACGTTGCAACGTCACGTAGACTCTATGCCGCGCGTGCTGTTGAGGGACAATTTGTCCCCTAATGAATACATGGCTTAAGACAAGATAAGAAAGAATTAGGTTACACAAAATGTTATGAAATTTACACAATTTTTGGGATACAATAATTGAAACTTGATAATAAACGGTTGCGAAGTGAACCTATTTTATATAACTTAGAAATTTAAAGTATTCAATTGAAACTGCTATTAAATTATGTCAAGTATATTTGTTAACCCCTTCTGTGACAGGAAACGCTCCGTGTCGTGTATACACGACGCTGGTCTGGAACAGGTTAAATTAGCAAATAAAGTAGCAAAAATTTATTTACTTTAATTGTTCGCATAAAATTAAATTAAACATATATTTTAACGATATACATGAGACATACCGGAGAAATAAAAACTAGTCACCTTTATTATTTCTGAAAATAAATAAAAAATAATCGAACTGTTCGAGCAAAGATAATTATGTAATTTATACTGTGAAATTTTTTAAACATTTTATTTTATTGATGTGTAACATCTTTCCTCTCGCTTTTCTGCAATGTAATTCTGCAATGTGGCAATGATTTTGTGAAAATGGACGGAAATGCGTAACAGGACGCCGGGGAAGCGCGCGTAATTTCATTTGACCAATGTGCGTGCGCAGAGCGCGCGCGATGGAAAAAAAATCATGTCCAGCAAGTGCCATCACAGCGAAGACGCACACTTCCAACAGCCAGCCCTTCTGATTTTGTATATATGTTAGGTGGCTGGTGTCAAGCGTGTGAATGTTGTAATTTTGATATATTTTGGCTTATTTCTTCGAAACTATCCAATAAATACTTTTTTTTACATTAATGTAAACAATAACTATCCTTAATGATTTACATTCTCAAAATTTATGTGATTATTTTAAAATATTTATTCAAAGTTTTCGTACAATATGTATGGTGGCACGCTACCGCCATCTATGAAAATAAATAAAAACATATAATTGACCAAACACATTTCTAAACAAAATGCGTATGTAGATATATACGGTACCTACCTAGTGCGGCAAAATTCAATAATAAATAAATGCACATATATTATCTTTACTTGTATTTATAAATTAATAAATATAAAGGTATAAGCTTTTGATGTTAATTTCTGTTATTGCTATATTGATATTTTTAATTGTGATATGTCAAATGTTACACACATCATATGTGACTACTGCAAGCCTCGCTCGTTTTTTTTATATTGTATTATAATAGATATTTTATTCCAGCTTTATACATTTTTGTGTTTTTATTTTTATTTATTTTTCTACCAAATTAAGTTCTATCTTGTTCCTTCTTTTCATTCCTCTTTATCATATTATTTTTCACTTTTATTTCAGCTTGCCACTTATTTTGCGGATCCATATGAAATATGCTGTAATGTAATGTAATGCAAAACTAAAAGTATGACTACCGTTTGCATTTATTTCCATTTTGTCTTGCGTCTCGCATGATTTTTTTTATTTTTTAGTCTTGATTTTTACTGTACATATGTACTTTCCTTCAAAAGAAATATTAGGTATCGATATAAGTAAAATAATTTTAAAGAAGGCTACTTACCTCAGAGCAGATATTTTTATACATATAGCAAGGTAGATAGTAGCCAAGAGGCTTGCTATATATTATCCTATATTTACATGTATTATGTGTGTACGTATCAAGCAATTAATTGTCGTTTGTCAAATAAACATCGATTTATCGGTACTGAAATGAAATTGAAAAAAAGGGAATACTCAGAGCAGTTATTCAATGATATGCGATAACTCTTACGTATCACATAATGGAAAGGCAATCAAAAATACGTAGTATCATAAAGAACTAGAAAAATTATAATCGGCCGTATTCCGAAAATAACAATATTGGGATCGTAAGACTGTTGTCCCAACACTTAATAGATGGGAATAAAATAAATAAATGAGACATAGGTATATGTATTCGTCTTACTCAAAGTAAATACCTTTATTTGCGGTGTCCGATGTCTGCAATGCCTTTAGTAAAAGGATTGATTTCTCTGATACCCTGGCGGTCTGGTCTGACAAAGCTTCAAACGGATTACCAAAGTACCTATCGCAAACTTATCCTTACAATTCTAACGTTTCGACTAAAATTATATGAAATATAAAAAGTAAAAACTAAGGCAGACATCAAATAAGTGGTCAATAGTTTGAGTTGGTTGGTGCATTGCGCATTTATTTCACGCCAAATCATAAAACACAAAAAATAACTAAGATAATTAACGACGTAACAGCTCAACTCAATCGAATTTTAAAGAACATTTTTAATACTAGGGGGTGCATTTTTTTACTGCCCTCGGTTCGCTCTGTTCCCCCCTGCTCAAATTAACACAAATTATGAGAGGAACAGTGTAGGAAACTCTCATATAAATATCAAGTTGCAATGAAAATTTTCACATGTTGATATATTTTTTTAAAGCCACAATACATTTGTAAAATTCCATTTTACATAATTTTTTAAGTGACACGGTTAGCGCTGACACAACACAATACAATATTTGTATTTGCGGTGCATTCCTGACCCAATTGCAATAATGTGCAGTCGACGAAAAAAAAATTGCACCATGAGGTTTCTGTATGAGTTCAAGTTTTTTTTGCAACGGCAATGTTGCTTGGTCGGGTGAAATATGTAGGTTAATTGACTAAGAGTGCAATATTGCAATTTCTTTTTATTGTTTATTAATAATAATAATCTATATACAAATATATGTATGCATTTTTACAGGCATCTTGCAAAACTGTGTATGTATCTTCTGGTTTGTGTTTTCTGGGGTATTACACCGTGTTTTTATAACCTTTCCAGCCGATCCCGTTGGATCTTGGATCCCGTTGCAGGGTTAATCATCAGGGCTGATGTGTTGGTCCATCATCAGTAAACACAAATTAGAAGATTCTGAATAGCCTTGAAAACCTAAGAAATTTCTTAAATGTAATTTTTTTTTAAATAGAGATGCGAACACGGAATACGTGTCTATATTTTTATTATTTTTACTATTTTCAAACTAAGCTAAACGCTAAATGCTGAAGCTAAAAAAATATTTTTACTATTTTCAAAATGCGGTAGAAAGAAATGCGGTCACTAAGATGCTTGTGTGGAAAATCTTTGGTCGATAGAGTAAGGAACGAACAAATTAGACGTGAATGCAACACTGGCTGCAGATAGATAGAATAAAAAAGGAGTGCTGAGATGGTTTGGTCATGTGGAACGTATGAATGAGGAAAGGATGGTTAAGAAAATATATGAAGCGAGTGTTGAAGGCAACAGAAATAGAGAAAGACCTGGCCGATCAGATACAACAAGTCTTTGAGGATGGCCCCGCAACAACCGTAGAACTTGTATGAGAAGATGTATGAATGTGGCCGAAGCAAAAGTGGTGTGCCAGGATAGAAGAGTGTGGCGTTCAATGCTCTCTGCCTACCCCTGCGGGGAAACGGCGTGTTGGTTAGTTAGTTTCAAACTAAGCTAAACGCGCTATGAATATAGGACTAACTTGCTGGTCTGGAGTGAGATTTGAACCCGCAACCTTTGGATCACGAGACGAGAGTCCTAAACACAAGACCAACAAGCTACTCATGTATACACAGTTTGTGTGCAAGAATGTAATGCTTTAACCTAATGCTTGACAACGACATTGTGCAATTGTTCCAGACGGGGTGCATATTGCGAGCTTGAATACAAAAAAGATATCAGATACAGATATGAAGAAATATTCTGACTATGCTAAGTGTCGGGTATAAGATAAAAGACTGCAATATCCAAAAAAAAAAAATTAATGAGGTTGTCGATTTTATAGCAAATATAGCTTATAAATTGGCTTTCGCAAATTGCTTGCTGCCAAGCCCTGCAGGTGGCACACTGGCCGCTGCGCTCCCATTGATGTCTGCAATTGGCTACCAGCCGTACTGGCGATGGTGGCCACTGCACGGCTATTAGTGTCTGCGATCAGCTATCGCCCATTGCCTGTTGCATTTCATACTATTTAGTTATTTTTTTAAATTAGTAATGGCAAAGCCATGCACTGCATACTGCATTTTTTGAGCAATCATATGTAGATGCACATATATATATATATATATAGATGATATAGATGCTCCATCGCCGTGGATGCTTCCGAGATTGACACATTTCCAACCGTTTATATTCTCACCAATTCTAACCTAAAAATGAAATGTCAAAAATATAATTGCCCACAGAAAAAATAAAATTGACCTAAGAAAATAAAGATTTCTATATTTCTCACCTTAATGTGACTTGAATGTTAAATAATATAAATATATACATACAGTTGAACCCGGTTATAACGAGCTCGGATATAAGGAGATTTCGGCTATAACTCGGAGCAAAACTGTGAATTCATTTTGATTTGCGCATATTCCCATACAATCGTTCTCGGTTATAAGGCCTTATTGGTGGGAGACTTTCATGTCACCCGCGAACAAGAACGGCTAGTCCGTAACTTTTGAGGCCTTTTTAGCCTTGACAATGGCACGTGATACCGTGTCGAAACGTCGGCCTAGGTCTTCTCAGGGAGACCATTTACAGAAAACGCGAGGGAGTCCAGAAGTTACTTTTGTTACATATATATATATATATATTATATATATATATATATATATTATATATTATATATATACATATATAATATAATATACATATATATATAATATTATATAATATGTAAATGTATTTTCAAATAATCTATACACATCATTTTTTTTTTAAAAACATGATTTGATTAATTTATTGAAGCTGGATTAAATGAAAAAAAAAACATTATTTGATGCGTATTTAGCGCAGTCATAATATGGATTAATGCAAAATATATAAAATAAAAAAATGAGTCTGGTAATTGATTTATACCGTCAATTTTATTTTAAAGTTATAGAATTTTTAGAAGATTTTTGAAATATACCAAAATAAAAAAAATTGTGCCAAAATAATAAAAATTGTGTTTAAATAATAAAATAAAAATGCTGAAAACTTTTAACTTTTCATAAATATGTATATATTTGTCCTTCACTAAACTTCTTACAGACAGTCTAATTTCTTTTGTGGAGATTCAAAAACGTTTCTGGTGTAAATAATAAAACTCTGTGTAGTTTAAAATAAAACTGTAATGTGACCACATGAACAATGGAAATTTTGATTACTATGTTTATTTTCATATTTATAATATATTAAGTTGGATATTTCTGTTAAACAAGAAAGATGTAACAATACCCGGAGAAGCCTGCCAACAGAAATGGTTCTCCATGATATTTAGCACCTACGTTAAGCAATGATACAATAATACAAGAAATAAGATTTTGATACAGACTTAATACGATTAGTAAAAATATACACATATATTTATGTACATAAAAATAAGTTCATTTCAAAAACACAAAAGAAGCATAAAAGAGATGCAATCCAGTGGTCGGAAACCTTCATCAATCCAGGTTCATTAATGTATCCATAATATATTATTATGTTAAATAATTTTTAAATTAAGGTAGATCAAATGATTTTTTTAATTATGAAGATACATATTTGGGAAAATATTTTAATTTATCAGTCAATAACGTTGATTTATTTATATTGGCCGCATTGGGTATATTTCGCCAGTAAAAAAGCAAAAGGATAAGACATTTAATGAAGAAATCATAGTTTAGACAATGTAATGTAAAAAAAATTTCAGGAAGGCCAATTACAATTATTTGAAAATGAATTTGTATGTTCCGTTATCTGTATATCCGAAAATGAAAATGTTCCGAGCAAGACAGTTAGATGAGATGTTAATTTTAATTTTTTTTGCACATATATGATAAATATAAGTAAAAAAATAAAATAATACAAATAGTATTTTCACCTAAACTGTGAAAAGAACAAAAAATGTTTTATTACTCTTAATATGCACTAAATAAAATTACAGAATCAATTTTGGATTCTACATAATTACCCACAAAACAGATAAATTATATTTTAATCTTTATAAACTTGAGATTATATTTAAGCAAATATTATTAATCGTAATATTAAATTTATTGCTGGTAGATAGAGATTGAAGTAAGTTGTCATGGATTACGGGTTTCCAACTTATGGTGCATCCAAGATGAAAGCAAGATAATGATTGTGTAATAATTCATAAGAAGCAGGGAATCGGAAATTTCATCGATAATTTAATCGAAGCGAGTAATAAAATTAAAGTTTACAAATGTATCTACCTATAATGGTTATTTGTGATATTTTCAAGGATTCTTCTAGACAAAATTTTTACCAATAGTGAGTGATAAATACAGCTTTCTCTCAAATTGGTAGTATTCAAAGGTTAAACATTTTACTAGTTTAAACAAAATATCAAATTACAGTAGAAATTAGTTAACACAAAAGGGTGAGAGCCAAAATATTAATTTGTAACAGTAAAAACATTTTTAAAATAACTATTATACAATACTTTCATACTACAGAATCACTATGTATTTTTGTGCTAAATATGTATATATGTACATAATAATAAACCAATACACACCAATTTTTATGTTGTTCACTTGTGCATAATAAATTTATATAATATCTATATGTAGCTACTAATTTTTTATAATTAGATTATTATTAAAAAAATCTAGGATATTAAAATTATAAAGACTAAAATATAATCAATCGTAAGAATATTTTTGTCAACCGTACAATGGTAATAACACGATATAATACCCCAGAAAACACAAACTTGAAGATTTTGAGTAGCCGTGAAAACCTAAGAACATTATTTGATTTAGAAAACGGCCCAAAAGTGAATTGTGTCTCAGCTGAGTTTTCGTATTAATTAATTTCTACTGTATTTGACAATTATTCTGGACAAAATCTATTCATTTAATTTCGAGGACCAAAAACCATAGCACATAATCTCCATTTTCGACAATTTGCAAGAGTGCTAAACAAAAGTTACTTGCACCAAAAGTAGTGATAGTTAAATCGTTATTTTAACCAGTTATTTTCGGTTCAGTTATTTGAGAGTTGTATCTGATTGTATCGATGATTGATAACTAAGATATAATTGTTGTCCGTAGGCAATAAAATGCAAAGCAATAAAAAATCAGTAGGCAATCATCAAGCAATCAGACACAAATCTCAAATAACGGTTAATGTGTCGCCGGTTAAAATACCATCATGAACAAAAAGCAAGTTCAAGCAATAAATATCTAACAAGTTTTCAAGTTTAAGCAATAAATATCTAACCTTACCTATTACTATTACCATTCTTTAATAACCATATTGCTTTTATTAAAAAAAAAAACATGCTAAAAAAAAAACATTGCTTAAATGATTTAGGGACTCCTTTGACTCCTAGCTATGTTGTATTTTAGAAAAATATAAGGCAGCTAAATAACAGTGGTGTGCAGTAAATTATATAAACTTACATTATGCTAACCACGCGTACATCAGTGGCGTGCAGCGCAAAAGCAAATAAGCTATGCGTTAGTAAAGATTCTGGGAAACAACTAGCATATAACAAGGAAGGATGGAAGGATATGGAAGAGGCCTATATCCAGCAGCGGAGAGATGAAGGCTGAAGAAGAAGAATCTGTGTAGTAACGGGTAAATTTTTATATTGCCTATTCATAAGGTTAGGATTACAGTAGAAGTCTAATTATCTAAACTCCGAAAAAAAATTAAGATGGAAACGAACTACGATTCGCAAAATAATTTCAAGATATAATAAGATTCTGTCTACGCGCGCTGTTGTCCTTCCCTCCGCAAAGCTAGTGTAGACGCAGCTTAATATGTAAAAGTGTTGCCTTTTCATTTGATTAATTAAAAGCTCTTTTTGTTTAAAAATAGTTTTTTCTTCCATTTTCAACATACAAACAGTTAAAAATTAAAATAGACCCTTTTTTTGAAAAAAATCCAACTCTCCGAATTTTGTCCGGTCCCAATTGATTCAGATATTTGGAGTTCTACTGTATTTAATTTATTTCGAAGAATCTTTAATAATGCATGGCATACATGGCGCACATCTCTGCTAAACATATGATTTTTTCAATATATTTTTTAAATGACATAAGACATGATTTTTTATATAAAATTATAATCAAGTATGACGTGAAGAATCAAAAGGAGTTTCACTATTTTTAAAGTTATAATTTTAAAAACAATTTTTTTTTATCTTATCAGAGCTAATCTTATATTTTATGCGTAATTAGCATGACACTTCCAAGTCAAATTTGAGTAGTTATTTTGGAGATCTATGCTTATGGTTCTTAAGCCCTTTAAGGTTCAGAGTAGTATAAAATTACTAACATTAATTAGCAACTCTAGTTAAAATATGTATTTTTGATTTATTTTGGCAGAAGAAACATTGTAAAAATAGCTTTTGATAGCCACTATTATTTACTTTTGGCTTTTTATTTATTTAGCATATAAGAAATCATCTAATGCAAACTACTTAATTAATTTGTAAGTCTTTAAATTTGTGTATGTCCATAACCAATATAATCTAGTAAGTCTATTATATATAAAAATTGCTAATTTTTGTTGAACATTTTGTTATATGTTTAATATATCGTAGTGTTTATTATCTACTTTACATTGTCCATTGTAAAAGAAATTGAAACAAAATTAATTACATAATTTTCTAGAACCTGCCAACTGAAACCACCAAAATAATTGTAATACTTTTTATTTTGTTTAATAAACCACGTACACGGTTGTCAATGTAGAAAAACTGAAAATATCTTTTGATTTATTTATGTATTATTCTAAACAAACTTCAATAATTACTGTAGTTCAAATCCAATAGAATGTAGGATCTTGATCCATTATAATATGTTATTGTAAACAGAACAATTGTGTTTGTCACATATATAAGGCATTATATAATAGTTTGTGAATAAAACACAGTTACTAACAAATTCAATTAATACATAATTGATGAATAAATAAATTCAACTAAATTCATAAATAATTGATTAGTACCTACGAAGGCTCAGTTGCCAACACCAAAACCTGATAATAAAATTTAACAAAATGTATTGCATTGAATTTAAGTGAAATAATATGTACTTTAGATAATAAATAATAATATCATTTTTTGTCACAACTATAAAAACATGCAAATTGCGAAAAATTTAATAATTTTTTTTTTTTAAATCCTATAATAGTTAATAAGACATTTATCAGTTTTGTGAATATTTAACGTACTCTGGCCCTGGTCAGCATTGGATCATTTACTGTAATATTATTACATGATAGTATATTCCAAATTATACAAATTTGCTTTCAAATAACATCCTATCTTTGGAAACAATGTTTTATACAAACTACTCCACCCCTTAATAAACAATAATATATAGTTCATTATGTAATAAGATTGAAATAAATATTATACACAAACTAAACTTTCTCATCACATTAACATAAATGATATAACTATTACCACTAATATTACTGACAACACACCAATAGCGATCCACTGTCTTCGATCTGGAACAAACGTAAATGTCATTGCATAAATTTTCATTAATATAAAACAATCTAAGGGAAACATCCAAGACATTTTATATCAGAATAAGGCCGGTGCCACACTGCGCGTATCTTCCGCTGCGTCGAATTGACAAAGCAAATGGATCGACCAATCATCCACGTAGTGTGTTTGATAGGCACATATTGTATGGAAAAAATGCATTCCGCATTATTGGAAAAAAATAGTTTTGTGTAATCAAGAACTTCAGCAATAATATTTGAAAATAATTTAAAAAACCAAAAAAAAAAAGACAACATTCATTTTGATATTTTGACATTTAAAGAACACCCTGACGATGGAAAGGTTTTTCCGAAACATGTAGGTGTAATTAATGAATATTAAAACAAATGATAAAATATTTTTTTTAAATATAAAATACAATGAAACTCAAGTACAGATAACATTGTTCGCATTTTCCATTCATTTCAATGAAATGTCAAGCATTTATGCTCGACTGCATGCATACATAGAAGAAATGTCAAGTATGGGATGACGACACATCTGTGATTTTACACAAAAAAGGGATCTGTTTTAATGGTGTCGTTTATCTGAGTGAAATATTATCCATCTCATTTGGATAATTTTCATAATCTTTCTTTGGGCTCGAAGTGTGCCTCATGCGAGCATATGACTTTCCACTACAGGTAGGCAGCACTCCAAGTATAATGGGTGATACCAGGTATTTAGGCTACGCAATGAGATACGGGGATACAATATGCGTATCATAAATTATTCATAGCATTGAAAGTATGCTGCTTTAGAAAATAATAATACAGGTTAATTATTTTTCCTTGTGATAATTTTTAAAGTGTACCAAATTGATTATGTTACAATTATGAATGAAAGGGTTAACTAATTCAACACGGTCAAAAGGCTGAATGATTATTTTAATGGTAGCTAATTAAATGAATATGAAATTGCCTAGTTCAAAGTTCGGTATCTTGCATTCAACATGGAATTTCAAATTCAAATTAATGTCATATTGAAGCTATGACATTCTTTTTGCAAATGTAGTTCCTTTGGTTTCCTGCCGTTCGTTTATTATTTGATATCACTGTGTCTTGCGATAATGGAGAAAATGAAAATTCGCCTTATTTTAAAATATGAGTTCTGTCATGGCATTAATGCTGCACTCAATTATCAACGACGTGAATGGAACAGGTACCGCAGGCGAACGCATGGTGCATTTTTTATTTGATCACTTTTGTTCTGGAAATTTGAAACTCAACAAAGAGCCCTGTGAATGACTGGGAACAGACGACGATAATAACGAATTGAAAGCTATGGTGAAAGCGGATTCATCTCAAACCATGTCAGAATTAGCACCAGCCTTCAATGTAACTGATACAACAATTTTGATTCATTTACGTCAAATTGGGAAAATAAATAAGCTCTTAAATTGGGTACTAAGTGAACTTACTGAAGGACAACAACAAACTCGCGTTAAGCTTGTTAAAATTACAGGAGATTCAACTGGAAACTCTGTCACCCACCTTATTCGCCAAAGGCATCAATGAACGTCCTTTGAAATGGCAAAAATGCATCGATAACAATGGCCAATGCTTCGATTAATTAACTACACTAATTACACTTTTCATAATTTAAAGTAAAAAATCTTTAAAAAACGGCAATTAGCTAGGTAAGAACGTAATATTAAGGGCCAGTTTTATCAATTTAATTTATAGTAATCTTTCGTTTAAAGCATGCATTTTTCACTAAACAAACCCGTTTTTGTAAAAATCTCTGCTTTGAATGAATTATTACTATAAACCAAGTTGATACAAAATTATGTAAGGTCAAGTTCACTATTACAGAATAAAAAAGAATGTATATGTATAGGTAATGAATGTGTATGTATATACATAACTAATCTTACCATTTGACATATGAAGAACTTTAGCGACTTTCTTCATTGTAGAATCTAATTTAGAATCGGTATTTTCTAGCTCGCCATTGAAGTCATCCAGCATTCTGAAAGTTATTGCCAATACATGAAACACAAATTTGATAAAAAATAAGTACATCTATAACTTTGTTGGCAGAATTATCTGCTGTCTTTAATTATACTATTAATATCAAAAGAATACGCTCAATGGATTATTCGAAACTGAGTGCCTTTTCTATTGGTCAATTCATGTTAATTTTAAGCTTACTTTTAGTTTCAGTACAGGTAAAAAACATGCACAGTAGACTTGGGCCCGGTTGTTTGAAGTTGGATTAAAATAAAAGTTTGTTTAAAGCGTAGATTTTTACGGAAACGGATTGTTTGATTGGTGGAGAACGCAAAAATCTATGCTTTAAACGAACTTTTACTTTAATCCAACTTGAAATAACCAGGCCTTAGTGTGTATAATATTAAAATAGTTAAATAAGGTGTGTTTTTTTGAAGGCATAGATCTCTAAAATGAAATTTCACATAAAATACACCAATGGCATAAAATTATCTTTCTAATAAAGCCAGTACCATGGCCGTCACCATGATTTTTATTTTTTTAATTTCATTTTTGAAAATTCTACATCTCTAAAAAAACAGCCTGTATAAGTAAATGATATTAAAGATTTTGAAAATAATATCTCCAAAAGAAATTTACAAAACTATAATTCATTTTTACTCACACAGCTTGTTCATCCAACTCCACCCCAATTTGCCGCGACACGGTTTTGAGAGAGCCAATTGAATGGCTGATGACATTCAGCTGTTCATCCTGCGAGTCCAGCATCCTCTGCTGGACCGCGGTGTTCTCTGAGAGAAAGTTGTCATCGTATCGACTTGGACTGTCGGTCTGGTTCTCCAACTTTGAATACTTGGTGGTCGAGTGACGTGGAGGCGCACTTCCCGGTGCCTCGGCAAGCCTTAATCGTTCCTTTCCCCTGTTCATCTTGTCCTTCATATCCTGTCAATATTACACAGATAGCGCCATATATTCAAGACTGACAAGCAAAGTCACCACAAACACACACAACTGCATGTGCGCACTGTGCTCTTCATCCTGCCAAGCATATAAAATATCCTCTATGGAAACATTTTTGTTGTCCTTATTTTGCTGATAGTATAACTGTGTATAGGACAAAGCTGATACAATTGTTTACATCTCAACGAAATGGAAATGGACAATAAATTTTTCTATCTTACCTATAACTATTATTATTTGTACCTTTAACTGTATTATTATTTTATCTGTCTTATGTTTTTCTGTATTATTATTATTATTACCTTTTAACTATTATTATTGTAACATTTAACTGTATTATTATTTTAACTGTCTTATATTATTTAAAAAAAAAAATATTCTGTATATTTGTAAAAGCCCATAAGGGCGTTAAATAAATAAATAAATACATTTATCAGAGAAAAAACTAACTTTTCATTTATAAAATACTTAGTAATGGGACTAGTGACGCAATTAAGGCAAATTCATAAAAAAAAATTACGCAATAAAATACATTAATGCAATTTAATCCTAATCTATACTAATACACAGGGTGTACCAGAGCCAGCAGCAGAAACTTGGCTGGTAGATTCCTGCCTGCGTTATGAGTCTAAAATATTCAAGCAACTATGACTTAAATAAAATGATAAAAACCTTGTTAAAAAAACTTTACCCAATTTTTGAAAAGTTTTTATTTGGATGTAGGAGGTAATATCCGAAACTACCCATCCGATATCAAAAATACTTTCACCAATATATAGAAAGGACTTTCAGGGTGGACATAGGCTATATATTATCCCATTAAAATAAAAGGGTTTTTCGTGGTGACCTGTTTTACAACTAAATTCGACGAAAAAATGGTCGAGCGATGCGTTTTTTACGAACACTGCCTTAAAAGTGAGAGATATTTAAATACTTTCTATAGAGAAGTTGTAGAACTCAAAAAGTTCTAAATATGACTAAAAGTGAATAAAAATTAATGCATGCGAAGCTGCCCGGGTAAGCCAGTTATATCTAATATAATATAGATATATAATAATATATAGATATATATATCTAATATAATATATATATATATATTATATAAATGATTCCTACCACTGAGCTGAGATTATCCCCTTCAACATGTTTTGGGTACAATAAAATAATATACAAATGGATTAATCTCTTTTTGTAATGAAATATTTTGTAATTAAATATCTCTAAATATTAAATTTTTTTTAGGGAATTTTAATTACATACAAGATGATTATTGTAAATGAATCAATTAAAAATGTTTTTTAGAAAAAATATGTGAGAAAAAAAATCTAATAAGGAAGCGTCCATAATCCACGAGGCCTGATCAAAGGGGAGGGTTAGGTATAGGTCTTTACATATAAGCTTGCAATTGAGTTAGTGTGGGTACAGTACGTAATACGTGCATCATGTCGTCGTAGTTTACGGATACGAGAGGGGAGTATCCGTAAACTTAACACTACGAAACAATGTGCATATTACTCACTGTACCCACACTAGCTCAATTGCAAGCTTATATGAAAAGACCTATAGAATGCTATGCTGGGCTACATGAGGGGAAAGGGGTCACGGTACAGAATATGCGATCGATAAATCTATGCAATTCGGTTTGTACACAAATCAATAATTTAAAAATAGTTTTAGTAAGAGAAAACAGCACAAAATGTCCCCTGGAATTAAAAGGAAAAAACTAAGTTCCACCTGAGCGGGGTCAAAGCAAAAACCACGTTATGGCTATATGGAGGAAGGAGGGCTTCAAGAGTTCAAAATGGAACCATGTCGTTTATGGACGCTGCCTAATATAAGAGTAATGAAATTAGATTTTCCATATAAAATACTCCTTATTATATTTTCTGTCAATGAATTCTGTATAATATATAAAGATTATACTAACAGAACGCATTAAGTCAGAATTTAATGATTTTCTGTTTTAAATGGGAAATATTATATATTTTTATCCTCTACATCTTGAAAGAACGCATTATAACCAAATTGTTTTTTTTCTTCTGACAGAAAGCACTAAGTCATATTATAATGATTTCTGCTAGTACAATTTTTGACGCTAGATGGTGCAGTATTATTCAAATTAAACTGTCAAAAAAATTAAATATATTTTCAGTCTTAAGTTTCAATAAGAATGGCTCAGTCACGAAGAACAAAATCTATCTTAAAATTGTACTCGTAGAAGGAAAAATCATAGATGTATGTTTATTGCTAACTATACTATTTCGAAGCCAGATATCTATCTCATGGACAGGCGATGTAGTGCGACGGGTTGAGAAAAGAACCTTAAAGGTATTATTTTGTTTTATTAATTTTTTTTTTCATTAATTGCATTCAACTTTCAAAGAGATTTATTAGTCAGTTCGTTCACTTATTTTTCAAAACCTTAGGAGATTAAAACAATTTATTTTTAGATAACAAATCTTTCATGTCGCAATAAAATAAAGAATTCAATTAATAGTCATCGACAATAGATGTTTTCACAATAAATTTTAGATGTCGAGAATATTTTAAATTCGCAAGTGGTTTTTAGTCATCAATTCATCTGCGAGCGTAATAAAAGTTTATTTATATTATAAATTGGCAGAAAGATGTCTTGATTGCTTTTTCTGTTGACAGAAGTTATTGTTTAGTTACCTCCAGATCACTGTCTGGAGATAACTAAACAATAACTTTAGTCATTTATAATGTCGGTTGAAAAAATTGTAATTAATCAAACAAATATGCAACACCAAAAGATATTGTATGTAAAATTAGCTTTATTAAATAATAAATCTGAATATCTATTAACATCATCAAAAAGAAAACAGGATTAACCGTTTTTTTAATTGGTTACACAATATAGACCTGATTGTATCGACATTAAAATAATCAACCAATTAAAATAATGATTTTGACTATCACTAGCTCATTCTATTTATCCCAATTAACTTTTTAACGAATGGCCGTACACGCACATTTGTGCAAATCAAAATGTTCATTAAATGCATCAAATATTTTATTTGCACTTACATATTTATCAAAAATCTCATGAATTTCCAAACAAAATAAGAAAGAGAAAAAAATACCCAAATACAATACAAATATAATTCAGACTATTACATACTGTTTCCGTACAAATGTCATTGCAATCTGGCTAAGGATGCGACAATAT